>BCNH02000007.1:8172443-8184384 GCA_001662345.2 Metrosideros polymorpha var. glaberrima | reverse complement strand
AACAGTTTCGACAGAGTCGGTGCGACGGGATAGTTCGACATGTACTTGATGAATTCCTCACGAACAGCCGAATAAATCGATTGTGGCAACCGAGTGGTGGTAGTCCCGGAGTCTATGATGGTCCTAGGAGGTGAAGACTGAGAAGAGAGGCTAAATTTCTGATTCCCAAAGGCAATACCAACTAAGTTGACATAATAAAAGGATGGGTCAATTATGAGCGGTGTGTAATTGTCTGTTTGGCAATAACTAAGGGCTTCAGACCCAAAAAGTAAGTACCCGTTTGAGCTCTCACTGCCAGGGATGCAATAGCAGAAGATTTCGGAAAATTCTGAAGCTGTCTGTGAGATTAAGGTTTTGTCCCCTTGTCCTAGGGCTAACATACCGGCCGCGTGACCAAAGTCGCCGCTATTATTTTGGCCACATCCTAAGATGAAGTTCGGGAACTTGTACTCCGGAGTGAGGGTGAGCAGATCTCGGATGTAGTATCCATCGGAGTGTGATCCGTCTACATAGGGGATCGAGTAGTTGCAGTTCGATCCAGAGCATGGGAAGTACGTTGTTGACTTGGATGGCTCGAAGAATGGGTCTTGCTGAGGATGGCAACCAGGACAAGGCTTGCATTGGATCCATGTAAGGTCGCTGCCCGTGTCGAAGATTAGGGTCTGGTCGACTTTCGGGGTCCCAAGACCAACCGTGACCACGAATTCACTCCCACAGGGAGAGCCGGCACGGAGTGGCAGCCGGGCTTTCTCGCCATTATTGTCAGTGGGCAGCACGCGAGACTGTCCCAGGATGTTCATGGAACGGACTCGCAATTGGTCTCGCTGAAAAATGAGCGTGGAATTGCGGGATTGACGGTTCGCAGCAAGTGGCGAACAGGGTCCCTGCCTGTGTGCCAATGTCAATCCCCGTCCTTTTGCATGGCCTGCAATCAATCCAAATCGTAATGCAATTTATACTTACATCGGTTGAAGACCTTGTCAGGCATTAGTATTTAATAATATGCATTAAGCAATTTCGAAACATGGCCCGAGTCGTGTACATAGAAAATGAGACCTTCGCAAGTAGTTGCAGGCATCAGCGACTTCATTTCGACAACATAAGTGTCATGCTCTTCATGATTCACCAATTTGCTTCCCCATGCACATCTCTTCTCGACTTCGTGGCTAGAAAAAAGGAGGATGAGAAGATGAAGAAGTTGGAAAAATGTGTGATTGGCCATGGATGGACTGTGATTTGCTCGAGAACTCGGAGGGGACTTTGAGTATTTATGAATTGACACTGATGATTGCTGGATGATCCCACCGGTTAGATAGGAAATGGAAGGCCAGAAAAGAATGGTCGAAATAAGCCGACGCAAAAGGTCGGTTCATTGACTTGGAACCTTCACAAGTCGTTGTGAAGGCAAGACTCAGACAGTTGACTCCCCGGCGCAATAATTGCTGCTCCTCATATTGCATGCACTAATCTTACGTATTTGCACAGAAGAATCATGGAGAATCAGTTCATCTGCCGGAATTACAAATTTCCTCGATGAGGATTGGGGCACGTTTAGTAGATAGAAAGGAGCGTGCGTGGCTTGAATGACGACGCGATTTGGGTTTGCAGCCCCTTCGAATTTGGGTAGGATCGGACAATCTATTCCGTAGGAAGAACTCATGTTATACGGACAAAACGTATAATCCGTGGCCTTTCCTTTTGGCTCAGCTTTCAAACGAGAAAGCAAATTTGGACTCGGCACGCTACATCGCCATCAACGAGCATGATGGATTGTCTTCAACCCAATGCCTTCTCAGATTCTTCCTCCATGTATTCCAATTGCAAGGAGAACCGCGTCTTTGTCGAAAAGCTTTGTTTCTTCCCACGAAAGAGGTAGAAACTCCTTGAGTAGTTTCCTTAATGCACATTACTGAGATTGATTATTTCTCTACTTTCTTTTCTCGTGAAGCAAACTCACAGAAAAATACAGATCATGGGTTTCTCTGCTCCTGCCTCCAAGTGAAACTTGCATGGAACATTTCTTGGTGCACGGTTGACAGCGGATTGCGGTTCAATTATATGTCAAGGGAACCATCGCAGTTGTTGTTTATTACAATCCCTTGACATTCCTCAGTGAACACCTCGTGTTGGAACCCAGAATCCTTCTCATTCCATTAAGGGTACACTAGCTACTGCAGAAAGATAATGGCTCGTTGCATACTAATAAGTCGTCGAGTTCAATTGTTATTTCCAACAAGCCATATCACAAGATGAAACACAGAAAACCACCAATCACGCGGTCGCAACATGTGCTTCACACAACATAAAAGGCAAAAACATCAACTTAATTCTTCATAGCATTCTTGCAAAAGGATCAGTGCTTCGCTGCTGCTTTTCCTCCTTTCCCCTGTATACCACAATCGAAACAACGTGTTGTTAGGTATCGTCATCAGAGAAACTCTTGCTCTTAGGCAGTGAAAAAGGACTATCAAAAGAATTTTCACGCTCGAGTACCTTCTTCTTAGGTTCTTGAGGCTTTGGCGAAGCCTTCTTCGAACCCGATGACTTGGAAGAGCTCTTGGAAGAGCTCTTCGACGGCCCATCACTAACCTTGGCAGGCTCCTTCTTTACCTGCCCGAATAGTTGAGTGCCCACTGTTTTCTCAGCCTTCAATGATGCCATGTCTTCCAAACTACTGGCACTGAACTACGCAGTTTTCTTTTGTTAATGCTCCTCTTGACTTGCCTAGCGGAGGCACATAACATCCTTTATATACACTTACTTTGACAACAGTAGAATTAGGCAACCATCAAGAAGTGGAATTAGAATCAAAGCAAATCACCAAGTGAATGTCGAGCTTTTAAGGGAATAGGAATAACCAATCTCAACAGCATAATTAGGCTAGGGCATCGGATGCTTTGCTACAATCACTCCCCGATGATTTTACGCGACAGATTGCATATTTTAGTGCCGAATGGGTATACTTCAATATCTAAATCTATTACGCATCGATACTGTAAGGATTTTTTCCCCTCAGAACTAGTTCTGAGAGTATCTGCTGGTATAGAGTAAAGAGAAGACAGAGCATAACACAATACGCAAAGTGAGCATCCTTGTGAAATGAACTCGGTGTCCGGCCCATTCTGGAGATCAGAATATTATGTACTATTCCCGTTTTGGAGCAACAGGTTTGAACACAGTGATGAGTCGCAAGAAACAAATTACCGGGAGGTGTTACCGATGTGGATTGATTTTTAGAAGCTCAAACCTTATATATTGTACTCAAATGGAGCAGAATGTTAGCCCAAAAGCGACGTACTATGGAGATACTACTTGGTACGTCATGGAAATCAAAATGAACGTCGCCCTTGGAGAAAATACAACAGCCTTAAACGGTCCTCTTTCAAGTGCAAACTAGAAAAATAAGGTGAGACAAGAATTTCTTGCGAGTAGGGTGGAAGGAAAATCAATAAGAAAAAACCACATGAAGAACATCTCAGTGCAAAGAAAGAAGAACTTGCCCCGGTACCATGTTCATTGTTAAGAGAATCCAATCCAGATCTTCACTATTAGGTAAAGGTATTACAGATAACAATTTCGATGTCAGCATGTAGACGGACGGTCTACAACAAAGGCCGTGATTTTTACCAGGACCATTGGTTGGTCAGTGAAGGAGCACTAGTCATCTGTAGGCTCTTTTGAGGGTTGCATCAGATGCTTTGCTTAAGCATCATTGGGATGCTTATTCCAGCAAAACTGGCGAACACACAGTAATAAATGGACCATTGCATTACAGATTACGCCTCGGGAATAAAATGATGACGCTGTATTAAGGTCACCTGAGCCCCTGTGATCTCTCTGCAAGCACCTCAAGTAACAACAGTTTTGAGTTCGAACCTTTCCAAAATGGTCATCTTGAAATGATTTTCTCATGTTCTGCAAAATCAATCTACCTCTCTCACTGCGCGATGTGGATATGGGACTAGGCTTGAATCCGTCGCTAATCAATCGTCACGGTTGGCAAATAGCGAAAACAGAGAACTCAAAACATTAATGAGAATGACATATACTTTAAACCCTTATAATTAAATTTACAATTACCATATTCAACCTATGGTGACTTCAATCATAATCAGGCCGATGTCGGTCTATCGCCTTCGATCTTCAGATCTAATACAATCTTCATCAATAATCTTGTAGCTTAATTAACAAATACACCAGTAGAACAATAATCCTCCGTTACCGCCCAGTCAGTGTGGTTGACCCACCCTCAGTGCTATATAGGCCAAAAGCCGATACCCCACCAACATGACGGCCAAAGCCGCCACGTCCCACCACAAATGGTCAAGCCCCAGACAACTGATCGCCGGAAAATCCATGACTCTGCATGGCCTCCCAGCTCCACAATCATGCACTTCGTTCACGGAGTACTGCACTCCCACAAGCAGCCTATAGCAGTAATGACTGAAAGAAACATACTTCAACCAGGCGATAAAGCTCAGGATGTGCTGTATGTAGTACCCGCCCACCAGTAAAAACACGAGCATCGTGACTGAAGCCAATGTCGTGCCTTGCTTCGCGTCCATTAGGATCGCCCCGAGAGCCAACCCAAGCCCCTGCGACACGAGCACATTGAAGAGGATTATCAAGAGCGTCAGCACGAAAGTCCCTAGCGATGGCTTGAGGCCGCCCATCCAGTAGGTGACCGTCACGAAGATAGTGGGAAGCACGAGCTCCATCGGGAGATCTCCAGCGATCCGAGCAAAATAATAGGACGAGAGACGGTACATGCCCGATGACCGCTCCTTTATGAGCACGGGCCGCTCTAGAGGGAATGCAAAGATCGCGTTGAATAGAGGAAAGAATCCCCAAAAGATGGAGAAAAAGAAGAGTAGCCCAACCTGTTCATTAACAGACCAAGATTAAAGATCAGTAACAAGGCTTTCAAAGCTCAGAAAGAAAATCATAACTAGGTACAACTAAAGCAACCCTACATGTTCACTTTATGGGAGAGAATTCACTCTGACCGATTCGACAATGTTGAAATTTTCGTACTACCAGATTGGAAATCTAATGACCAATTGCTCATTGGAAACACAATCTGTCATCAAATTCGGTCATGATGACACAGGAAGAGCATCCTAGTAGTAATAGGGAGAAATTCCTAAGAGAGAACGATCTTGCAAGACGGAGAACTACCTGATCTTGTAAATGTGAAGTGTCAGCTTTCCACCAAAGCAGACCTGAGAGAACGGAGACCGACATGACCTGGAAGATCCTTAAACCCGAATACGACTCGTGCTTCCTTTCCCGCAAACCTCGACTGAGCAGCACCATGAATTGCTCCCACCAAGATGTCGTCCAGAAGCTCTCGTTCCCTGCATTGCGAAGCAGAATAATTGAGTTCTATTAGTTTCATTAGGCTGCTTCATTCTAGGAACTAATTTTTCGAGAAAAACAGATCATCTATTATATCGGTGATGCGACTTACTTCTGAGAGATGACGTTTTCCCTGACGGATGTGTATCTCCGTCTCGAGAATGTTGGTGAATTTCTGCCTTCAATGCAGGATATAAGTTCATCTTGTATGATGATATGAGAGACTGTTTGACGGAGTTCTGCTCATCGCGATACTCCAATTTGTTGTGAAATTCCTGCTGATCATCATGCCTCGAATCCGGCTTGATACCTACATTTGCGAAACAAATTCATCGCTTGAAGGCACATCTAAAAAGGATGCGGATGCGCGAAACTAGAATTTTTTCTATACTGGTAATGCTTATGCTTTCGCTCATTTTGATTTCTTGATATCTGCCATGTGACCTTGACAAATACTCATCCTTTATTTTATTTTTTTCTTTTTATTTGAAGGCATCCTCCAGGTTTATATAGTTAAAAAGTCTAATAATGTGACCGAAGAAGAAAACGGCAGTCTATTACACTATTGGAGGTACACAAGGCGGGCTTTACTAGTATAACAGTTTTTGAATAACCGTGAGAAAAACGATATGTTGTAGACCATAAATTCTTAAATAAGTGGACCCCACAACAATTTTTAATTAATTATTATTTATATTTTGTGATCCAAAATTGGTTGTCAATGTTACAATCACTCAAAGACTGTTACATAATCAATTCATACCGTTATTTTCCCGGTCATTCAAAAACTATTTATGAAGGCTACTTTTCACCTGTACTAGATTTGGGTTTGAAACACAGTTCCTCCTTAGACTAAGTAATTTAAAATAGAAAGAAAAAACAAAGAAGAGTGGCATTAACTAATCACAAAACATCAATGAAGTATGGAAGAAGCTAGCGAGAATATCACACCCGTTCATCCCCAAATCATACCTTTTAAGTTTTCTAAAAGCTTGTATTTCTAGATAGGAGAAAAAACGTTACATGCACGATTATTCCCTCAAGACATCCAACACAACGCTACAGTATATGAAATCCACAGCAGAAAAGGACACAAACACATACCATTAGCAAGATCAAGCAGGAAATCGGCCGGATTGATGAAATCGAACCCAGGCGAGTACCCGAGCGACCCGAAGTACTCCATGACCCGGCCCGCGCTGCCGCTGTAGATCGGGCACCCTTCCGTCAGCACAACCACCATGTCGAACATCCGGTACAGCCTGCTCGAAGGCTGGTGGATGGTGGTCACCACTGTCCGCCCGCCCCGGGCCAGCGCCCGCAGCTGGGCCACGATCCGCTGGGCCGTGGTCGAGTCAAGCCCCGAGGTGGGCTCGTCCAGCAGCAGGAGGCTGGGGTTCACCAGCAGCTCAAGCCCGATGCTGACCCGCTTGCGCTCGCCACCCGACACGCCACGGACCAGCGGCCCGCCCACGACATTGGTCTGGCACCTCGCCAGGCCCAACTCCGCTATGATCATCTCAGCCTGCTCGGCCTTCTCTTGGCGGGTGAGCTCTTTGGGCAGCCTCAGCAGGGCGGCATAGGTCAGCGTCTCGAGGACGGTCAAGTGGGGGTACAACACGTCATCCTGCGAGACAAAGCCGATCTTGCGCTTGACCGAGCTCGAGAACAGGTGCCCGTTGTAGGTTATGGCGCCGGTGATCTTCCCGGGCAGCCGGCCGGCAAGGGCTGTCAGGAGGGTGGTCTTGCCGCTCCCAGAGGGCCCAAGCATCGCGAGCAGCTCCCCTGGCCGGGCCATGCCGGTGACACCATTCAGGACTTTCCGGGTCAGTTCTGGCTCGTTCGGGGAGCAACAGCTGCTCCTGTTGGTCCGAAGCTTGATGTTGTAGCCAACGTCTTCGAACTGCAAAGAAGCTTACGAGGCTAAATATATTTTCTATGTCGTTGCTCTCGATATTTGTTGCAAAACTTTTGAGAGCACATGATCATCGAGTGGAACCATTCACAGAGAGAGTTACCTTGAGAGTGACGGGATATAGTGACCGGCGGAGGAACGAGAATTTGATCGGAGCGGGAGGTTCATCGGCATCGGTGGGCGAGCCACACGGGGACGGGCTCACATTGCTTGAGGGGAACGCGGGCTCAGCGTGGACCGAGACGTTGTTTTCATTGCGGCTTGGGATGACGACGACCGCGAGGTTGGTTTCTTGCCGAGGAGGCATTTGCATCATTTCAGGCAACTGAAGAAGAAGAAGAAGAAGATAATGGTGGAGTCGAAGAAGCTCAAAGAAAGAAAACACAAATGTTCTGAATGGCTTTGAAGCTATGTGAGAAAGAGAGAGAGAGAGAGAGAGTAGAGTCACATGCAAGAACTAAGAAGTGGGTGATGTGAGATTGTAAAGTGAAGGAAGGCACGAGAAGCAGATATATGGGTTGGGGTTCATGATTCTATATAAAGCCTTTGAGCTACTACCACTGTGTGACAATACTCAACTCCACCCCCTAGTCCAACTAAATAATGTCAATTTTAATGACTTTATAGTCTCTTTCCATAGAATTACACAAGGAGAGAAATTTGGTCCACTACATATATACTTTCAATGCATCTTGGTGCGTAATTTGTGGGAGCGCGCAGTACAAAAGCCGATTAGAATATATTAACTACTACAAACCACGGCAATTCACTCATGTGAAATTTTGTGAGACCATTGCCAAAATTGGATATCCTCGGTTCAAATCTCTCTGGACCCTTTGTATACTAGCTTAAGCTTTTGAAATTGTTGAAGTGATGCCACAAAATCCCCCATACTAGATCTAATTTAAATTCTTCTATGTATACTATTTATCCAATAATACAATGCGTTGTCATGGATGATGATATATCTATCAACTCTTTTTAAAAAAAATACATCAAATGATTTTCAAAAGATTCCGTAAAAAGAAAATTGAAACGTATGAAATTGAAAGATAATTTTGAAGAAATCACCTTACTTTCTATAAGTAGATAATTGCATATGGATAAGAGAGAACAAATCATTTAAATTCTCGAGAAGGATCCGACACCTAATGACTTTCTAGCATTTTCCACACCAAATGGCGCAAAGGTGAGGGTTAAGACAAATTGAGGAAATTTAACATTCTTGCTTTAGGCTTTCATATTCTAATTGACTCATATTATCTTACGTGTTCGAAATATAGTATGTATGTGTGTGTATATATATATTATGATTCTATATGTATTGCAATTTTATGTCTTAATTTTCTTCTAATTGGAGGGCATACCTAAATTGTGGAATTCTTATCCATTTCCAATCAAACTTCCGGTAAACTCCAACAGAAAAATTTAATTGATGTGGATATTTCTGCATACTATTACTCTCTCAAAAATTCATGTCGACACCAATATTTAGAATAATATGACAAATATAGTCTTAGACCCGTACAATGCACGGGCATCTTGTTAGTACGAATATATTAAGAAGCTTTTTTTTCAACCCTCTTTTGCATTAATTTATTGAACATGCGGTATCTATACCATCACAAAGAATCAATTAGTGACTTGATTATTGAGTCCAACTGTCCAAATATCAGCCTCTGCAATGCCTAATCAGTGATCGAGTATTTAGGTCGACTGTTAATTCTAATTCTAAAGGGGAAAAAGAAGCTCAATAAAGTCTTAAACATGAACTGATAAAAAAATCCCAGTGGTCTGACTTTCATTTGATATCAAACAATTCGATTTTTAAGAGCAAATATAGATGTTCACTCCAACATTTATTTAAAATATGACAGAATATATTCGTATAAAATCAAACTGAAGTTAAAACATTTATTTTGACAAGAAAGTAAAACATGTATTTATATTTTTTATTTGAAAAAATTTCAAATAAAGACCTAAAGTGCCCTCATTTTTTCAAATAAGGGCCTGATCATAAGGACATTTTCGTTCTTTTACTCCCTTTTTTTCTTTTTTTCCATTATTTCTTTCTTATTTCTTATTTCTGCCTATTGGCCGTTGCCCCATCATCGAAGGGGCGGCGACGATGGCCGACAAGGTTGTCAGCACCTCGACGAAGGCTGGCGACCATCATCAACCAAAGGGTCAACAGGCCATCACCAAGAACCGAGAGAGTGTTGCTGGCCCTCGCCCAGATTTGACAACCCTCGCCGACCAGAGGTGAGGGCCGGCAACCCTCACCCAAACCTAGGAGAGGGTCACGACCTGCTCTTGAGTTCTGGCAAGGGCCCGTAAGCCCTCACCTCTGGTCAGTAAGGGTCGTCAACCCTTGTTGAGGCGCCGGCAACCCCATCAACCATCGCCGCTGCCCCATTAGCAACAAGGCGATGGCCAACAGGCACAAAAAAAAAAGGAAAATAATAAAAAATAAAGGACAAAATGCCCTTAAAGTCGGGTTTTTATTTGAGAAAATGAGGGCACTTCAGGCCTTTATTTGAAATTTTCCCTTTTTATTTTGACAAGAAAGTGAAATATATAATTTTTGTCTTATAAACCTGTTTGGAATGGAAACAAATTACATTGCTTTTACTTATGACATTTCTTTTAAAAGTCATAAATGAAAAAAATAATAATACTAATTTCAAAAGTATATTAAAGAATTATATATGATTCTACATGTTGATATTTGCATACTTTCAAGTGATTCTTCTTAATAAAAGTTCGATTTAGAGAATATACACAAAATTTGTAAAATACAAAAAGTTATTGAAAGTAGAATTGGTGCTTGAAACATTAAATCTTAAACTTATAAGCCTTCGGACAATAGAAGATAATATCAGAGAAAGCGAAGTGGCAAGTAAATGATGACCAAAATCAGCGCCATACCATAAACCTAGATGTCACCGAAAGTACAATGGAGGTGGATATAGCGACAACTTAAGTTCCACTTCCATTAAACAAAAAAACAAAAGTGGATTTGCCAAAAAGCAGATCCTACTCATAACCTTAATCAGTTTGCTTGTTAGATTGTGTTTTCAACTACTCTAGTGCTCTCAAACTAATAATCCGATTGTACAACGGATTATAGTAACGAGTTTTTCAGGTACTTGATAACCATACTTTATATGAGAATATTTCGATTTTCAATACATTGATTACACCTTATAGGAAAAAGATAATGCATACGAAATTGCAGATTTTCCTTAAACGGGTGTTTAACCGATGCCTTCTCTTATAATTACTCTAGAGGCCCTCCGCAATTTGCCGAGTTGAGGAGGATTGAATCGACAAGATCGGACTTTGGTCTTGTAATTAGTGCCTCTGGCGGATGCGAGCCGAGCACAAATTCGATATATTAAGATCAGATCATGAGGATGATGATGATTTTCCATGAACAAACAGAAGTTTCTCCATTCGAATCTTCTACAAGGCTGTTGATACAATTTTCCCGCAAAAGTTTCAACCGTAAATGGAGCGTCGTAACTCTTATAATTGCGACACTTCCGAAACTGCAACACCTCGTAGCAGTTTTCAGTACGTCGCCTCACCTGGTTTTTAAGTTTCTTAAACTTTGAAACATGTAATCAAGCATCGAGTTACGGCGCTTTACCAGCACAGCTACAGCACGGAACAACTACACCGGAACGGCCGCCGGATATATCCGTTTCCGAACTTTTGACGACGATGATGATGAGAGAAATCTACTTGATCCGCGGGTAGTCATCTTCTGGTAAAATCTTGGCAAAAAGAATAGCACGGAAAAACGAAAAGGAAGGCACAAAAGAGTCACGTAAACATCGTATACCAGATCCAACTTTTGTTACATGGATTGCAGATTGGTGGAGAGGGATGCTGGGCACCCAAAGATAAATATGCAAAAAGAATAAACTTGGTACTTGAGCATAAAAGCTTAAACAGTGGAGCACGTGGAGAATATATATACGAGTGATGCTAGAATTTCGAAGACCGGTGTGCTCAACTCGCTTACAAAGCGGTGTTACGAATTCCAAATATGGATCCAATAACTTAAATAATCATTTATAGTTTGCACGTCGCATTATAAACCATCTCAGTATATCACTCTTTAGTAACTCTTACATATATTCTATACATAGTTCTGCGATATTTAAGGAAGAACTAATATCACGAAAAACCACAAATTGATATATTTATGACAAATTTATTCCAAACTAATTTTTTGATTACCAAAAATCCCAAATCGGTATACCTATGACAAATTTACCATCCATTAGTTTCTATTAAATTTTATCGTCAAACTACTGAGTTGGATGACATGTAATAGTTGACGGGTGTACCAATTCAGGATTATACTCTCCGTTTGTCACATGTATACTAGTTCGGGGGTTTTTCGTGGTATTATCCCAATTTAACGGAAACTAACGAAGGGTAAATTTGTCGCAAGTATACTAATTTGGGGTTTCTTGTGGTCAAAAAATTAGTTTTGATGTAAATTTATCATAGATGTATCAGTTTTGGGTTTTTGGTAATCATAAAATTAGTTTAAAATAAATCTGTCATAAATGTATCAATTTAGGATTTTTCGTACCCTCTAGGGCGAGACCAAAATTAATGAAATTAAAAAGCAACGAACGCTATGATGGCAGT
>BCNH02000007.1:8105615-8161493 GCA_001662345.2 Metrosideros polymorpha var. glaberrima | reverse complement strand
AACCATGCAACAGACCCCGAAATCAAATGAACCGATCTTCTAGTGATGTCAAGAATCCGAAGAAAAGATTGGAGAAGTGACTTCCCACTCAGATAATACATGCAACAACATGAGAATGTGTCACTAAGTTGAAAATGCTCTGGCGAAATCCCATCAAGCTGGACACCACTGAAGTAAAAAGAAAAGCTCCTTTGGTCATCTCACGGAGCTTCAATTATGGTACGCATATGTTGCTTGGGGTCGCATAACAATGATTGATTTGAACCTCATCTCGCCGAATTTGTAGCGAGGGTTATGTTCTTGAGGGACGACCGGCGTCTTTAGTGAGTGCACAACAGGGGAATGATTATGGAGGTGTTGATTCGGAGATAACTTTCCCATCGAGCGATACTATCGATTTATAAAGTTGATCTACTAAGCGATATGATTAAAAAAAAAAACTTAAATGGATGTTTCGATAAATTAACCGTAATGAAATACTCGATAAGAATCTTCCTCTAAACCGTATTTTTGCCATTTTTTAGTTAGTTGCGTTAATTCCACAAAACTCGTGGCTTGTCCCTGCGAAATCAGGAAGGTTTAACAAAACCCACCAAATTAGATTTGACCACGAAATGGGCTACGGACCTCACAAACCCATCAAGAAGGGTCCAATTTGGAGTTTGGGCTAATGAAAGCCACTCCATGCGGAACCTAGGAGACATTATCGGCTGCTCCCGGTGCATATGATCCCCAGTCACATCCACCATTACCCGTCAGATCATGTGGATTTCACAGAAGGCCCGCCTTATCCCGATCTTGGGCACGTCCGTGAAACACATGCACCCATGGTAAGAGCACCATGAGAAGAGAGACGCGAGACCAAAGAAGAAATTGCTCTACTAACGTTATGAATCTTGTAAGACACGAGTTAAAACCCGAGTGAATAGCCCAAGTACGGAATTGTTTACTTTTGATGTTATGCAGAATTTAATATGTGCCGAGTGAGATGACTCTACATGTGTCCACTTCCTAGCCAACACGTTAATTCTACGGCATATTAACGTATGCACTAACATGGCACGGCTCCTCAATCAACCGGGGACTCTAGACTGACCGGTTGATTGAGGAGCCGTGCCGGAGGCATGTCAGCCAGAAGGGGCACCACTCCCTTCAGGGGCTTCCTGTGGCAGTCTTCCTTGCAAGCAAAGGGGAGTGCCTAGCCGAAATGCATTCTTTATTTTAACGTGCCGATACTTGCACACCCTGCATCCCCAAGTTTCAAAGTAAATCTTTTTCTTCCTTACCTAAGTGGGAATACCCCCAAATTTTACATCACAAAATTCATATGAAGTCTTTTAAGGACTTGCTTAGGTCCAAATATATTTATGTTACTTGCCTCTTCTCCACATGGAACTTTCGTGTACGTTAATGTACATTCAATTAGGGGTGAATATGGTACGGTTTGGACTTGAACAAGCAAATTGCATAATTACATAACTCTCTCTCTCTCTCTCTCTCTCTCTCTCTCTTCTATTATCCCTAATTTGAAAACTAATAGGGTACATTCTTTGTCTCCCTCAAAGCATGAAAAACCCTAAATTGTCTTCGAACAAACTTCGTTAATAGGGCTGAAAGATGACACGCTTCTCTTCGAACCACTTCCAATTGAAGACATTGAACATCCTAATTTAGTTATGGATTTACACGTTGACTTGCCACGCCAATTGAGTTATTGCCATGTATCATCCAACTTAGCAATTTCACAATAAAATTTGACGAAAAATAGTGGAAGGTAAATATGTGTCACGCGTGCAACAATTTGTGGTTTTTGGTGACCCAAAAATTGGTTTGGAGTAAATTTGTCACTAGTATACCAATTTGTGATTTTCGGTGATCCAAAAATTAGTTTGGAGTAAATTTGTCACAAGCATACTAAATAATTATTCATTGCAATTTGCATTTGATTTGACCGAGCATATTGGAAGCCCACCAAGATGCGAAGAGAATCATAGAAGTCAAAACTTACACAGGTACTTGGTTCTATACAACGGGGTCACAAAAGTCTTGGGATTGCGCTTATTCATTGACAACAGCTGTAACGGAGAATGGTGTTGATGGTCGATTCATTTGGACAATAATGCTATTATTGTTCCATTTTTATGGGCAAAGGACGATTATTCCACTCATTTTATTATTACAAAAAGGCAACTGTGACGTATGCGGTGATCAAGTCGCTGAATGTATCGATTTTAGGGTTAGAAAAAGGCAAATGTGATGCATATGATGGTCGAGTTTTTTCTTACATTTTTGCCGACATATGGTTCCAACGCCCGACCTTGAAGAATTCGACGCCCAAGAGTCCAAGCAAGTCGGAGTCCATCCATGTTTTGTGCCGGGCATCCAGCTCGCAACTGTTTCGGCATCGGATGCCCATCTGCGGCATCTCGGATGCACGGTCGCGAGAGTACTTTTCACGCCCAATTCCAGACATTCGACTGCCCGTGTCCGACTCTCCTTAAAAAAATCAGGAGAATTGTCCAAAAAGTCCTAAACCTATTGTACAGCGGCTAATTCAGTCAGAAACTTTTCAATAGTGTCAATTTAGTCCTAAACCTTTTAACGATTTTTCAATTTAGTCATAAACCTTTCAATTATACCAATTTAGTCCCAAACCTTTTAAAATTTTGCCAATTCAATCTTAAACCTATTATTTGGATAATTGACCGAAAGGACTACATTAATAAATTATCAAAAGGTTTAGGAATAAATCGGCAATCATCAAAAAGTATAGTACTAAATTAGCACAATTGAAAGGTTTAGAACTAAATGGGCAAATCGTCAAAAGATTTAGGACTAAATTTACACAATTAAAAAGTTTACGACTGAATTAGCCACCGTATAATATGTCGAAGACTTTTTGAAAAAAAATTCCTTATAAAGTCTTTGCAAACAAAAACGTGGCGAACTCTTCTTAATCTTGTGGCCAACCATCCTTTGCGTCTCTCTCCCTTTGGGGAAACGAAGTCTCGAATCAGACATCACCGTTCACTTGTAATTTGTCAGTACCTCCCTTTGCTTATGAACATGAAATTGCTCAAGTCATTTGGACAACATATTCAAACATTTAAATTGTAGGAATATAAGGTTACTTGTTGTCTGAGGCTAGTGAAACTCCACGTAGTCGTCACACCCTACTTTTCTATTGGACTACAGACAGAAATAATAGCATGCAAACAAAGAACAGCCAGTCAGAAAATTCACGAGTCATTTTATATTCCATTTCCTTTTGTACACCTCTCCGACAGCTAAGTCTATTAGTCAGATTTCTGGCAACACAAATAACTACTATAGTCACCGACGTGCTTTCCCACCTCCTCTGCGAACAAAAGTCGAATTATGGACCAGTATAGTCCCAACATTTACAAATGCAACACCACTTACCACAGGAAAAATTACCAAATCGGTCTCGAACCTACCACATTGATGTCAATTTAGTTCTAAACTTTTTAATTTTGCCAATATAGTCTTAAGTCTTTGCGCGAATTGCAATGTAGTCCTTCCAGCTAGTTGCCGCCAAAAATCACTAACATAAATTGAAAAGATTAGAACTGAATCGGTGTATATAGAATAAATTTAGGACTGATTTGGCAATTTTCTTCGCTTATCACGTATTGGCAAAGTGGTTGGATTGAAGTCCGCCACACTAAGTAATGAGAAATGGTCAAGGGGGAGACAAGTATGCCTCGTGTGAGGGTGCTGGGTTGGGAAAATGTTGGACAATCAAAGTCAGCAAATAATGGTCTACTTAGTATGCTGAAGATTTAAAATTGATTAGTATGCAGGAGTTAGATACGCAAGAATGTCGTGGCATGCTTAAATTCTCGCTGATGGCCTTGCTTTCCACGTAACTTGGCCACTTTTCTTTTCGTAGGGAAATGTTAGGTTGACTCTAATGTATACACGATGTGATGGACAATATTAATCACGAATAAAAGAATTATACAGAAACTTGTATTTTCCTTCTAGTGAGATTCGATACGGATTTTGTAAATCTTAAAATATGATTGGTTTGGTCTGATAGATTTAGCTAATGCGATGCTTGGTCACTAAGTATCTGACCATGCTCATCAACAATAGGTGCGACCAAGTACATAAAAAAATTCTAAATTTTTTATATGTAGCTAGAGATATACTTTCGAGACGAGTAAAATACAATTTTTTCAATCGAAACTCTTGATATATATTAAGAGGTGATATCTACTTCTTAAGGTTTTGATAAGAAGCCAGAGCATTTTATTATCATGAAAGACGCATTTCATATTCGATGTCATTGCAAGATTGTTTATGCGATGAAAATTCTCAAATCCATGAGCTCGAATCACTAGCTTTTTGATCTGTCATTTTGTAATATTTGACCGGTGATTGTAGTTTTTCAAATGCATTAGTAATTTATTATTATTGTTATTCTAATAATAAAAAAAATTAAGGAAAGTGATGACTAGATCGAGTTATATGGTGGCATTATTTCCACATATGGACATGTCGAGCTTATCTTGAAAGAAGCCAAGTCAAATTTCTCCTTGGCAAAATATAGTCTAGTTTAATTTCATTAATTCCCAGAGATTAAATAGATAGATATATAGATATAATACCCTCGTGTGTGTGGATATATATATCACATGCAACAAAAACATGGCTTATATTTACCTAATTGAGGTTAAGGGACCAATGGGAATGAATATTACAATGACTTCAACGCCACGATCTTGAACTTTAGGAGTTACTCACCAATGAAAAAAACATGGGGGACCGATAACGTTATCTCACTAAAAAGAACAACTGGTGCCATTGACGAGTTCAAGATTTTCCTGCAGAAACACAGGTTCGTGCGTGCCAATTCTTAGCGGACGAATGAGCCTTTTACTCGGTCCATTGTCGGTGAATTAGCTGTGCACACCAGCGCACGTATTCAGTGGCACGTGACGTCTAAGTTGATCCGGCAAGATTTGAACTTGTTGTTCAAGTTAGACAACGCAAGTGGAGTAACAAGTCTTGCACCACATCAGTCAAACGTTGGACGCTGAATACAGATTTTCAGCCGCATCTACGTTGGCGGGCGTGGCCGGAGAGAAACGGTACACGGGCGATCTCGTCTAGCTGACGAAGTTAAGCGTGGAACACAAGGGAAACCGGACACCAACGTCACATCTCAATAAAATGAGACTAATTGGGTGTTAATCGCTTATTTGCCGTTGCTAAATTAACCCATGTTGAATGGTAATTAGACTTAATAGAGAGTGGACCAAAGCCAAGTCTAGTCTAAGCATTGGGACTGGCCGTTTGGCTCGTTGAACGACTTCTTGGGTTCCCAGTCTAAAGTCGCCTGCCTTTTGCCATTGTCAAAGTCAAAAGTCAGAGAGATGTAGAGAGAACACGCCAAGATGATACGCGTTCAATCTTTATACAAAACAATCAAACATGTATATGTAATATTGTATAACAACCTTCACCCTAATATACCAATAAAAATATACTTAGCTTATGCTACTTAAACAACTCCCATCGACCCTATTATGCAATCGCTAATCCCCGACGAGCTGTCGAGCTCGACGAACCGTATACATAGACTAAAGTCTGGCAAAAAAATAATCAATAAATACTTTCCTATACACTATCTAATGGGGAACGGCAGAGCACAACGAATGAACCGGGCTTTCGGCGAGGATTCAAAGAAGGCTCTGCGATCCTTTAAAACCAATGAACGAATGAATGAAACGAGTCAACACGCGCATACGTGGTCAACCACCAGGCAGTGGAAACGAGCATGTAGGCTTCCAAAAATCAGTCCATTCAGGTCCCCGGGCACGGAGGCGTCGAAGTTTAGTTGTGCCGTGGCGATGGACCAGAAGGCGGCACGGGCGACCCTTTGGGCAGGTAGCTGTATACGTGGCCCCGGTAGCGGAAGCCGGTCTTGTGAGGATGATGCCGCGCGCTGTTCAGGGGAGCTGTGAGGGACAGCAGCGTCGTGGTGGTCGGACCGAGCCGAGCGGCGGCACACGGACCAGCGAGGAGCAGGAGAAGGGCAAGGAAGGCGCACAAGGCTTTACGCACAAGATCCATCGTGGGGGTAATCTGGAGACGGTGAAGAGGTGAGGAAGAGGCGATCGGTGGGAGGCGAGGGAGAGAGAGAGATGGGTTCAGATCGGTAGGGTTTTTGAGGGCGTTCTTTGCTGTGTTTTCCATTGAGAGAGAGGCGTTCAAATATATATATGCGAAGAGAGGAGGGGAGGGAAAAATGGAGGAAATGTATCGAAGAAGCGTCGGGAAGAACGAGTGAATGGCACGCAAGCCATCTGAAATTTCAATAGTCAACGCCTAATGAGGGGAAAAAATAGAGAAAAAATGAAAAAAAGGAGGAAATTGGAGCTACCAATTTACATAATAGATGCATATATGTGATGCTACATAATACTATTACAACTAATGTCCGCAAAATCGAATGATTAAGCGGTATCATCGATTCTAATCAAGTCTCGAATATGTGATGATTCGATTTGCTTTATTTTTAAAGTTGATTTTTGTGGTCTACTATATTACTCGATATATATTTGGTTTCATATTCCAATGTTTATCCTCTCTGGGAAATTGCCATTCATTTGGGAGGACACGCATTTAACTCGAGGCGTGAGGCACAAGCTTGTCCAAAGAGCCGGGGGGATACGCCCCTAGGCTTCCGCGTTTTGGTGGTTGTTGTGAAGGAGCCGGTTGACCGCCTGAAAGTCAACTGTTCGACCGGTCCGTAGGTTCGCAAAAGGCACGATTCAACTTTTATTGAGTAACTAGGCCAAGAAAATTTAGATGGACGCCAATCATCTTGTTTTCACTTCTTTTCGCGGCAAGGTCGTGAGATCGAATAACAGGAAATAAGGGAGAGAGGTGAAGATAGATTCAATTCCCAAAGCATTGTCTTTTCTTGTATTGTGTCGGAGTCGGGACAGAGGACCCGACTCTACTTGACAAGAGATGGCACGTTTCGACGGATGATGCAATCACCGGTACGGTCGAAACTCTCACCTGATAAGGGTCGAGACTGTATGTTCGACTTTTGGGACATTCATGGTTTAATTAAGGATTCTCAACATGTAAAATGACATGACCTAAGCCCTTTCGATATACGGGTCCCCATCAATCTCCAATTCTCTTTGGCTTCTCATCATCCTCTCTAGATGCGCTATGTTCGTGAATTGAATACGCGTGATATTTACAATTTTACTCAAATGGAATTCTTCTTTCACTTCTCATCTTTGATGCAACGTGAAAGAGTCAAAATAAACAAATATCAATTTAAGTGTATTATGGCATTTTTTATTTTTTTTTGCTTCAAAATTATTGGTCACATTACATCAGTAAAGTGAGGATTTGTGTTGCATTCGTAATGGAAATCAAATTGACATAATTCGACCACATAAACAAGTCGCTAAAATGAAACTTTTGCGTGAGAAGCTCGCATAAGAAACCGCACCTCTTCTCTGTGGGCTCCACCACTAATTCTATATTTTTTAATTTCATTGGAACCACTAAATTTAATTGGTGATAATATTTGACTCTAGGGTTTTAAAAATAGAAGAATCTCAGTAGACGTCCGCTTCCTTCAATCTCTACATTGACATCTTGCTTAGCTCAAGGAGACCCTCATCCATTGGCAAAAATGGTGGATACATTTCGCCTGCGGAAACGTTAAGTTCTAAATCTCTAATTTCATATACTTTCATAGGTGTTTTAATTTCAAGATCAGATCGTAATACAAAGTAATTTCTCGTGGGTGCCCTAGTCCGAACATAGATGGTGATACAGACATACATGGTTGCGAAAGATTTTTTGGAGAGTTCAAACAAGTAGATAAAATTTAACAACGGGTCTAAAGCGCGCACCTTCAAACGGTGAGAGGGGAGAAATTTATGTCGAGTGTCACTCCAAAAAAGGTTATTAGAAGCACTATATTGTCGCCAAAGTTTATTTTCGGTCGCAAAATCTATCGTTTTCCATTGGTTTCAAACCCTTTTCTTATATATTTGAGCTTATTCATTTATACATTTCGAATTTACCCATTTCCTCCTTCTTCTTCTTCTTTTTGTCAATTTTAGATTTCTCTGTTGAGTTTCGATTATAGAAATGCTTGTTCCATTTCATAGGAAGATAAATTTTAAGAATTGTCGTCTCGGAATATAATAATAGGAATTTTTTTCCTGATCCGACTTTCTGTGTTAACAAATTTCTACTCAATGTATTCTATATTCGTGTCAAATCAAGACCGACTTGTCTACATGATCATTGAATTTCTTTTTAAACAAAAAGTGGGGGACGAAAAATACTAGAAAATTATGAAGGCATGGAATTGAAAAATAAGGGTCTCTGACGTCACTAGAATGAATGAGAAAGATCGGCGTTGAATTGAGTATTTGGCACATCGATTCTGCTGAAACCGCTCTCTAATCCTTTAAAACATCAAGCATCAGCCAAAATCTTCCGTCGGTGAAGCCGGAGGCGAATTCACATTGCCCCAATTCGATCCGTAACACCACATCGTTTTCCTTCAGTTGGATCATTCATTTCGTACTTCTTACATTGGATGCCCTTTAAGCTGTGTTCAAGCGGATCTCGGCCTCGGGCTCGAAACAAAAACCGAATTGCCTCCCGACCCGGAAAAAAGAAAGAAAGAAATCAGGGTCGGACCCAATTCGGGCTTTTGAGCCTCGAGCTTCCATTTAACTCTCGCGCACCGTGCCCATTTCTAGTTTCGATGGAATTCCTACTCCTAGTCCGTAGTTTATTACAATTCGAACGATTTGAATGGTTAAACACGTGAGATCCGCGTGATATCGGTAAAGAAATCACAAGCTTAGGTCGCTCGATTCATCCCGAACCGAGCATGAGTGAGATTTTCGCAGGGGCTCGTTAGCGACAGCATCCCTTTTTTCTCCACGACCCGCTGGTGGGTATTCTCGTTATTTTATTACGACAAGAAGGAAGAAACAAAAGACATTTTTCTTTTTCTTTTTCTTTTTCATGTCTCCGACCAATCAGCTCCGTTGGGCTTCGGGACGACAGTACAGTTTTCCTTTTATTGGGCCACGTAGCAAACACCAAACAGCCTGCGAACGAAGACAGCGGATATGGGTTTCATACACTGATTTCTTATGAAGCTTTGAAAATTTGAAATTGTCCAATCTTGGATGTTACTTCGGAAACGTTCCTGATTTTTCGCTTCTGCTTTCGATGGAAAGAACACAAATTGCAAGTCCAATTTTCGATCGCGCACGGACCAGCCAGCTTGCTTTCATCCGTGCAGATCATTCGAGCCGAAAGTTCTGAACCTAATTATTGAAAGCATGTGGAGTATGAATGATTCAATTCGAAAGCATGTCGTTCCCGCGAGGGAAACTTGAAAAGATTGCTGAAAGTATGCACGTCATTAGCACCGTCAAGAAACTCAGCTCCACTCGAGACTTAACCAAAAGTCGGTCAGATCATAGGTTCTGTATCGGTTACTGTACTACTTAATCATTCATCTCACAAAATAATGAGACTCGTCCCTGTGATAAAGACAGAGAAGTTCTGAAGAGGGTGAAACCAAACGCATAGGAAGACATCCATTGAGCACTCCTTCAATGTCCCAAGAACAATAGGAGGATCCGGTACCCATGCTTGAGCAGAAAGATGGCACACAGCAGTAGCGCAGGAATGGCTTGAGACCCAATATGATGCACACACCCTTGTCATCATCTTTGAATTTAAAGAAGAGAGGTCCACAGCAGTACACAACACAAGCCTCTGTGTACAAACTTCACAGGCTGTGTAGGAACCAAGTACAGAGAGAGAGAGTTGTAGGCTGGGCTGTGTTTCATACTGCAAAGTCTACCACTCCCTACACTTCACTTTCGTTGCATTTAAGATAACCCCATTTACTGCTAGGCCTCTCTCTCTTTGGAGGTACCGTAATTCTGAGAACCACCGAGAAAATTTCCAAGGCCCTTTCACTTTCTCTCACTAGGCAAATATTCCCCCAAGCATTGAACATTTTCCTCTTTTCATAGGCATGCGTACCAGAGTTTAAAAAGGTCGAGTTGGTTGGTTGGGTATTCCTCAGAGGAGCAAATTGAATGACGAACGTTTCCCGTTATAGCCACCATTCCATCATCATCAACAAATTTCATAGATTTGAGAAAGCAAAGAAACGTGATCTAGGTATATAATCACTGACAAAACCATTGTTGTGTTCAAGCTCAACGATACCGCTAAAATTTCTGCATTTTACTCACTAGAAACTCGCGTTGCCCTCGTGAAGGTTGCTCTTTTTCTCCTTCTGATGATCTCTGGCCTCCAGGATATGGAGGGGTTGTCATGATCATGCATACGAGCATTAGCCCTTAGAACAGGCACATTGGGTTTTGATGATTGTGTTCATGCATTGCGATATTGTACTCCAGCAGAACAGAAGTACTTAGTTGATTAAAAATAACCCTAAAAAAAAAACCCAAAATCTTGAGCAAAGCTGCATAATCATGGACACCCATGATCAGGAAATTAAACTTGAATGCATGCCAACAAAAAGAAACGCTAGGATCACATTCTGCATATGAGCTTACAATAAATTAATGGTCAGTTGTATTAGATAGATCGACTCTTTTTCTCCACCTCCAAGGCTTCTTCTTCATCTATCCCTTGGTTGCTACAAGTAGTAATAGGTAGAGGCCTACTCTATAGTATATAATCAAAAACTATTCCTCCCGCCGGGGAAATGAAGATCATAAATTCAGACCCACCATCATCTAATAACTCTTCAGAACAATTAGCAGCAATATTGCTACCTCCACCAGAAAAGGGCACCACACCCCATGATAACCACCAACATGTCTTGAATATCCCAAAGATGCTATGAAATGGACATTTTGCCCCATTCGGCCACCACCCAACTTGGCCTCTGAGCTGGACTCATCAACCGCATTGCCCTGTTCCTGACAGGGCTTGACCCCAAATGGCTCGTGGCTTTTTGATAGCGACTCGGTCCGGTAACACAAGCCAGGGTTGTCCCAGGCCCCGAAGCGCCTCTGCATCTTCCCATAAAACCATTTAGAGAATTTGAGCTCCCCGGTGAAATTGTTGCCGTTTAGGTACACAGCATTGATGCTGGGCAATGTTGCCATTTCTGGTGAGATATGACCACCGAGGTGGTTGTTGCTGAGACCCAGAAACCTGAGTTTTTTCAGCTTAGAGATCGACTGAGGAATGTCCCCTGTTAAACCCATCTGTGAAAGGTCCAAAGTGACCAGGCCCTGCAATTTTGCCCACCCTAGGATGCTCAGGTCTCCTCCTATTGGGTTTTTGGCCAAGATCAGCTCTTGCAGTGAGCACATAGCTTCGAGTGACCGAGTCAACCCACCAGAGAGCTTGTTGTTCCTCAGGTCCAAAAGGGTCAAATTCTTGAGCTTGCCCAGCTCCATTGGCAGCTTCCCTTCTAACAGATTGTTGCTCAAGTCCAGCTTCAGGAGTGAAGATAAACCCCCAAGAGCCGAAGTCAAAGGCCCGGACAGAGAATTACTGCTCAAATCAAGGATTAATAGCTTGGACAATCCGCCGAAACTGTCCGGGATCGGGCCCATGAGTGAGTTCCCCCCAAGGACTAGCCGCTTCAAGTTTGGCAAGCAACCGATGTTCGGAGGCACATTGCCACTCAAACCATTCTCTAGGATCACCAGTGATTGGAGGTTAACGAGCTGGCCAAAGCAAGACGGCATTTGGCCGACGAGCCCTGGGTTGGACCGGAACTCCAACGACTCCAAGCTGTCCGCTAGATTTCCCCAGCTTTCGGGAGGTACCATGACTGGATTTTGGCGGGGCGAGACAAAGCAACCGAAGAAGGAGAGGGATTTCAGGTGAGTGAGCTTGAAGACATGTGGTGTGAAGACAGGATTGGCCGAGCAAACAAGGGAATTCTCATGAACTGGTCCGACGTCCAAGGTGGTGACGTACCAAAGCCCATCAAACAGATCACAGGACACTCCCTGTCAAGAAAACAAGCAAAGCAGACGGAACAATGAAGTCGACATGCAAAATAATCACCTAACATATGGCTAAGAGTTTCTAGTGCACGTTAACATTATCATATTGATGGAGAGTTACTTGTGAGACCTATGCGTAAGAGATTAATGCTAAGACAGTAAATGAGTGCAGCAAACTCGACTCAATCTGAACTAAACGGCACCACAATTTAAAACATGCATTCAAGATAGGTAATTGCAATTGCAAGTTTCTTCTTTTTTCACCCGTTGGGTGAAAAGTCAGTTAAAGGTTTTCTTTGGTGGTCCAAAACTTGTGCTCTGTATCTTGTTCAACTCCAATAGCACAGTACAGTACAGTACAGATTTGCCAATGTCACAGTGAAGATTTGCATTCCACAAGAAAAATGTGATGGTACTGTAGATACCTGAATGGGAGTCCATCCACAAGGGTCTGGGTAGAGATCCGACCCGTTCCACCAGTTGCCCACAAACCCTTGTATTGCAGAGTACAGAGCCTGCCTCTCTGTTTCCTCCATTGGAGCTTCGTCTGGGTCTCCTGCTTCTCCATGCCAAGCAGCGACCAAGCACAACCCCAAAATGATGAGCCGACTAAAGTTCTCCATAGTTTCCGTGTGTGTACGTGTATCGAGAGATCGAGAGAGAGAGGAGAAGCAACGAAATGAGAGCTCAAAAGTTGATGGACAAGAAAAAGATCGAGATGGGTCCCTCAAGAGAATTAGCTGATGTTCTTCTAGAATGGGAGTTCCAGCGAAAAGAAGTATTCTGAACCTTGAGAGAGAGAGAGAGAGAAAGAGAAAGGGCATGTTCAAACCTTGAGCTCAGGGTTCAATGATTATATAGAAATGGCAAGGAAAGGTGTGGCATTAGGAATAAGAAGAAGAACCCAAAAAGCGTCTCTGGAACCAGAGAAAGTGTAAATTGTCCACAGTAAATATTCAAGAAGAGGGGAGAGAGAGAGGGACGGAGGGACGGAGGGTAGTGAAATAAATGAGGGGGAGGGAGGGAAGTACGTAGGAGCAGCTTCTGCTTCTCTTTTCTGCATTGTGAATGTCTCTCATCAGACACTCATTATCGCCGTTCGCTGTTTTTTTACACAGGCATCTAGTCTATAGGCTAATAATGATGTCTAAAAGGATTTCTCAAAAAACACAACCAGGAGAGAGAGAGAGAGAGAGGGAAAGAGAGAGGGGGGAAAAAGGCCAAAGCTTTTAATGGATTGGTTGATGATTTTCTCGTTGGGAGGGAAGGTTCTGTGGGACTTTGGTTAGTCATATCGTACCAGCTGGGTCAGGACCAGTTTGTTAGGGTTTCGAGATGAGATGAGGGGGGACCAGAGAGAGAGAGAGAGATGCATGTACAACAAAAGAAAAGGTAGTGGTTGTATTGAAAAATTCATCTGCTGTATAAGTTGCAAAGTGAGGTAGAGTGAACTGTTGTTATTGAGAGTTGAGCTCTAGCTCATTTGACTTGAATCTCATTATATAAATTACTTATAGCTTGATTTTAATCTCCTTTACACAATTGTTTTTAGTGGGTGTGAAACAAAAGGGACAAGAAGTGCAGAGAAGAGAGAGAGAGAGAGAGAGAGAGAGGCAGAGACAAAAATTGGGCTTTTGAGTGTCTGTGACACAGAGCTATTCTGGTTCTTTACTTTTTGCGCTGCTGGTTTATTTGAGCAGTGAAATCCCATCACTCAGCAAAAAGGACAGAAAGACCCACTGAGGAGTGGGGCGCACAGATTGGCTTGAAGTGGGCCGAGTTGTGGCTTTGTCTCCATCTGGCTTTGCAATTTCCCCCCTTCCATTTCAAGGGGTGCTGTATTTTCTGAGTTTGCCAACTGCCAAATCATCTTCTTGTTCACCTTCAAAACCTATAAAAAGTTTGTGGCATTAGCAAAAGTTCGTGAAATCGTGTCATGTCATGCATAAAGAGTCGGATTATGTATATTTTTGTCGTGTCTCGTTCGTCTTTCTCATCTTATGATTAAATGGTGCGCTCTTGACAAATTCAAAATTATCGACGTTATCATTTTTATTTTATTTTATTTTATTTTTTGCTTGCATCTCAAAGGAGGGAGGTATATTAGAGTTTGACAAATAAATTGATTGCGAGATGATATACCTTGGTCGCACTTTGGCATCTTGAACGAGATTAGTAAGTCGCATCGGGTTTTATAAATCGAATAACAACATATGTGTGTGTTTATGTATGTACCGCATGTAGACACACACACACCACAAGTACCATATAACCTTTTGTGCTAGAAGCTTAGGACAGGAGATACAAAAGGATTGCAGCCTTCTTTCTAAGCTAACCAACAAAATAGCACATGAAGGCAGCTAACTTCGTGAGGTGATGAACATTTCAACAGTGACCTTATTCGTTGTCGTGGTTATATTTTGGGAAGCCAAGTACATTTATCTTGTTGAAGGCCAGTGTACAATGATGCAAGCATGTAGCTACTTTGTACTTGTTCGTTGTCTCCCCTTTTCCTTCCTTCCTTCCATATGTGTAATGTAATGCAAAGTTTAAGTTGGCTAAACCCAAAGCGACACAACACCATTTGACATCTAGGGTTTGATTTACCTCACCAAACATGGAAGAAGAGTAGTCGAGATGGAAGGATCACAATCATTGTCTAATGGAGTGTAACGGGTTCGGCTACTATTGTTTCCATGTCGATTTTTCTATTCATACTTTGGTTGAATCAATTAAATATCTCAAAGCTGAGGAAAAGCCGGATAGATGAAATGAGTATTGTTAAATATTATAAGATCGGTTTACAATATGAGGAGATCTAGGGTTTGATTTACCTTACCAAACATAGAAGAAGAGGAGTCGAGTTGGAAGGATCACAATCATTGTCTAATGGAATGTAACAAGATCGGCTACTATTGTTTCCATATCAATTTTTTCTATTCATACTTTGGTTGATTCGGTTCAATAACTCGATGCTGAAGAAAAAGTTGGGTAGTTGAGATGAGTGATGTTAGATATATTAAGATCGGTCTACAAGATGAGGAGATAAAGCATAATGAGATCGCGTAATATTAACCATTGAAGAATGGTAAATTCGCATGTGAATAGATGATGAATTAAGAATGAAAACTATGAAAAATATAAAACAACTAAAACATCACATGCATGTATGTATCACACCACCCATATAAAACAACCAGAGGAGCTTGCTTATGCAAACCGTTCATCAGGACAGCTCGGTGAAGAGAGCTTTCTGAAGCACATCACCAAAAGCGAATTTATTCCGGTCCTGGAAACATCGGTAGTAAGACGCCGGATGGCTAAACCGAAAATATGATTCTCCTTAACCCGAACCTGCTCGACAACTCTAGGGAAGCTCCAAGAAAAAAGGGCGATCACATTGGGAAAATCACCGGAAAAAAATGTCCTGAGCATATTGCACTTGTGTCAATTTGGTCATAAACCTTTTAAATTAGTCAATTTAGTTGTGAACATTTCGACAAGTGGCAATGTAGTCCATCCTGCTAATTTTAGTCGAAAATTGCCGACGTGGACGCCGGCTATCCTATGTGGCATGGCTAGCTCTAGCATGGACAATTTTTGTAATTTTTTAATAATTTTACTGATTTTTTCCTTTTTCTTCTCTTTTCTTTCTTTTTATTAAAAAAAGGAAAAAAAATTCAGAAAAAAATTCAGATAAATTATTAAAAATTACAAAAATTGTTCGTGCCAACATCAACCGTGCCACGTGAACAACCAGTGTCCACCCTTGCGAAATCCCAATCAGAATTGATCGGATGAACTACATTGGTCAATTGTCAAAAGGTTAATAGCTATATTGACCACATTAAAAGGTTTAGAATTGAATTGGCATAAGCACGATATGATTGGAAATTGTTTGGTAATTTTTTTAATAATTCTAGAGTGGCCTCCATGAGGAGGCTCGCCAACTATGATTGCAAAGGGCTCTATCCATCTAAATGCTCCTGAATAAACGTGCGAGAGAGTCATGGGAATCATTCCAACTGAATAGTAAATACAGCTCCAACAGAACTTATATCCATCAAACCACTGTGGTCATATACTCACGAAACAATCCAGTCCAAGCGGAACTCGCTAATATTGTCAGGGTGCTTGTAATCCCCCGCTTCAAGCGCAGTGTTTGAGATCTTGCAGAACACTATCATCCTCATATTCTAATGTCATTGGAAACTCACACCAACTGAGAACATGCAGATAGGATTTGTGAATCTCTTTCCTTCTAGCGACTATAATAAATCAAAATCCATCAGGTCGGGTCCTTTGGGAAGAGCTGGACATCATAGTGCAAATCCTTGGCAAAACTTAATAGGAAGTGCTATCTCAATCTCAAAGTAAGCAACGGTTCAGTGAATCCTATGATAGTTAAAGAGTCCTTCCCCATTATGTACTAGCCATTCACCTCTCTGACATAGTTAAGAGTCTTGTGGAATAGTGTATTATTCAGATGCTGATAATATGGAATTACCATAGTTTTTTTGTTTTGGTCGAAGTGGAATTACCATAGTTCTCAACAACAGAAAAGCATGTGTCTGCTGGGGTATGGACCGTGTGGGTGTTGGATATGTGTACATATTCTTTAGGGTCAATTTGGGCAGAAAGAAGGACTAGGCAGATTGAGACAATCGGAAACTTTTTCTTTGGCCAACAAGGAAGTAAGAACCTTGGGAAATTGGACTACGGACCAGCGGGTCGCTCAAGAAAACCAGAGAAAACCAAAATCTTTTAGGGAGAGAGAGAGGGCGGTATTGAACAGGGAATAGCCCACGCTATTCTTCATTTTTGTGGAGCCAGGCCCTCTGATTATGGACTGACAAGTCACTTTCTGTCTTGCCTTTTTCTCATCTCAGACACAGCCCCAGCCCCAGCCGACATTTAATGGCTACTGCCTCATTTGATTCCAAAACAAAATCAATTGTCGAATTAAAGTTATGCTCTTTTTATCCCCAGAAGAAAGACGGAAAGCAACCCACTTTTCGTTCCTGGGACTGGCCTCCTCCCTTTCTTTTTCTCTCTCTTTTCTCTTGTGACGGGGAAAGACAGTTCCACTGTTTGATTGACATGACCAACCTCTTTGATTGGGACGGAATAGAGTATTACTCTTACTCGAAGTGACAAGATCAGATCCAAGCTGCACGTCAGTTTGCCCCGGCTCCAAATTCACCTCTACATGTCGGTTCAAATCAATTTGTATGGAACCGGCTCGAGCAAAATCTCTCTCTACCCCAAGGGTGCCTCCGATTAAAAGATGGAACAGAATGGTCCATCATCTTCACCTCTCCTTTCAAAGGTGAGATCTTAGGACCAAATTGGCCCCTAATATCATGAGCCAACTAATGGTTCCGAAATGGAGAAATGAAGCAACAATAGAGGAGAAGAAGGACAAGCAGAGAAACGGGAAAATATGCACAACAATGGCTAGTGGAAAAGGATGAGAAAAGGAATATACAAAGAGATATTGCGACCTTAATTATGCAGAGGTGATTCGGAATGTTCGCTTATATCAGTTGACAGATAGCTTAAAATTGATACATGAAACTCCAAAGTTCAGTTGTCACGGCAATAGTGCATTCCTCAATAGTGCATGATGAGTAAGGGCACATTTGTTGTCATTTTCCCGCAACATGCACATGAATTTACCAATGCATCTGTGAACATTAAGCCGTTGATTTTACTAAACAAAGTAAAATAGTAGAGTGGAAGTTCTAACTGTAGGACTATATGAGTAGATAAGGCCAAAGTTAAGAAAACACAAACCCGTTGTCGACCCTTGCCTAGTGAAGGGCACAAGAGAAGTATTTGAGACTTTAAATCTGAGGAAATTACCTGAAACAGCTAAAGCTTTTTCACAGACACCACTTTTTGTTTCATTCGATCTTTGTGACCTGCAAAATGAGTTCTTAAAAGGCTTCAAAAGCAACTATTTTCGCACAACAGAGCTGCAAACAAATCTTCAAATCATGCCACAACTTCGTCACCGCCATCGATCAATTCATAATATCGTCTAGGTGTGCCAGCCAGCACCAATTATGCACCTAAGAACTTGGGAGAAAAGGAACAGACAAAAAACTACTCCAAAGCACCTATATGCCTCCTACACACTCAGGAAAGATACAGGCTAGAACCAAAAGAAGATGCTCAGTCTCTATTGTGGTAAAGAATTTAATCTGCGATTTTACATTTTTGACCAGCCATTTCCTGTTGCTCAAGCTGCACGTCAATAGAGGGAGCACTTGAAGCAAAGCTCCTGAAAATTCAGCAGTTATGTTGTGAAAAAGGTCCAGATCTTCTTTCCTATAGACGCTGCACCAGGATGCTCCAACTCATCATCGTAATCGTCTTCAGCCTCATTAAGTGCACTCCCATTCTCATCCTCACCAGACAATTCCTCCAAACCGACAGTTTCTTCGTTTTCAACTGGCTTGGCTGAATTTACAATGTCATCAACAACATTTACTGCCGTGAACTGCAAGGAAACAACAAGGGTAATCGATAACTATCTTATGTATGCCTTAATTGTTGCTCAAATAACCTTCTCTGGAATGGTTGGAGCTGGGGATGATAGAAACTTTACCCCGACAACCTTCTGCTGTGATAACTCCACGGTCCTCAAACTTGTGGCCTGTGTCGAGTGCATTTGATCATGACGTTCATCACTGTTGTGTGATGGCACGTTATTATCTTCTCCATTAGTTGCTTCTTCCCCTCCACCACTGGCGGGTTCTACTTTTCCATCTCGATTTAAGTCAACTGAGGCTTCCTCCACTGCCACATTGCCTGCACTGATGGATGCCAGCATGAAAAGTCATAATGAGTCAAAAGCAAACTTAATCTTAAATTTGCCTTATGGCAAAGCTAAGATAACGTCATGCACGAGAATTCTAGGGCATGCACTAACGTTTTCTGTCGTCTGAGATTGTATCGCTTTTGCCCAGGAGTCTGCACCAACGGCGCACGGACAGTTTGTCGTCTCTTCTTGCGCCCACCAGCCGTAACACTATTGGAAGGTCCTTCACTGTCACCCCCATCCTGCTCACTTTCTGTTATTTGGGAGCTTTCTGCATGTAGCCGCTTCCTTGGAACATTACTTACAGCTTTCCCATTATGAGCCAAATCAGCCTGGTCTGCCTTGCTCGTTTCATTAGGCAGCATATCCTTTGACCCATCACCTAGAAAAGCCTTGGCATCTTCTACCACTGCCTTCACTGATCTTGTTCTGTGAATTCCATTGTTTCTCTTCCCACCTTTTCGTCGACTCTTTTTCACCTCAGAATGCTGAGAAACTTCTGGCAGATCAGGCATCTGATCATGCAGATAGCTACTGTCATCGAGAGATGGCGCATGCCCATCATCAACTTCTTTAATGATGTCAACAGACTTAAATTCCTGGTTGAAAGCTGCCGCCTCAACTTTTCCCGATGATGGTTCTGCTTCATCTTCAATAGTGCCATGCCCTTTGCTTGTTTCCTTGTTATTAGCCATACTCAACCTTCCATGGTTCTCTTCCAGGTTCAAATTTTTATAAGACTGCGGGGAAGCAGGATCGACCTCGATTTTTTTACTTGGAGATAGGTTGAAGATTTTGGATGTGCACTTACGCAGCCAAGACATGCGGCTTCCAGAATCTGAATGAACCAAACCAAGTTCATCAGGAGACATTTCCACAAGTGATCTACCAAAAGGGCTCATCCTACTACAAGGCTTCTTTGACAACTCGTCCACCAGCCTAGGCAGCGGGAGAATCTCTTTATCCCCCATTTGAGGTAACTGTAGATCAGAGAGTATAAATTCTCTAGCTTCATCTCCACATTTCTCGCAATTCTTAAACTTCTCAACAAATGCAAGAAAGCGGCTTCTTTCCTTAATTAACTCTTCCCTTTGATCCTTCAGCTTCTGGCTGAGAAGAAATAGCTGATCAATGTCTTCACGCACTTTAATCTGATCTTCATCCAGCTGTTTCTTGTTCAACATGAGCGTCTGTTTGTCTGTCTCTATCCTGTCCTTCTCAGACCTCATTTCATCCATTTCTCTCAGAGCAACTTCTTTCAACTCATTCATGTTTTTAAGCTCCTTCTCCTTCTCTAGCTCAAATTGTTTCTCCAAAAGAACTGCCTTTCTCTCTGTCTCGTCCTGCCGCTTTTGAAGACTAGTTTCAAGATCCACTTTCATCAACTCAAACTCCCGGAGCATTTGATGGCGCTCATTCTGCATTTTTTCAGATAAATCAGATTCCTCGTGTTTCATCTTGGCGGCAAAAGATTCTTTCTCCAGTTTTATCGCTTCCAACTCCCTCCGCATATACTCCTCCATTTCATGTTTCTCCCTTTTCAACCTTTCTTGTTCAGAGGACTGCCATTTTCCTGACTTCTCATTCTGTTCCTGAAACTTTCTTTGCTCTTCAATAACTGCAGTTCTTTTCTCATCCAAGGCTTCCCACTCTTTCTCAAATTTCTCTCTTTCTTCTTTCAGCTCTTCACTTTCTCTTAGAAGCGACTCTTGTTGAGATCGGCATTTTTCTATCTCCATTTTCAACTCTGCTTGCAAGCGGAGATGTTCCGACCTCTCCTCATCATTTAATCTAAGGTTTTCACTCTCATCTTTTATCTCCAGCTTCTTTTCAGCAATATCTGCTTTAATTTTCTCAATTTCATCTTTGAGATTCTCTAAGGCCTCTTTCTCAGCAGATAACTGTTTCTTCTCCACCTCCAATTTCTTCTCCTCAGCCTTCATGGACTTCTCCTTCTCTTTCAAAATTTTCAACATTGACTCAAGTTCCTTGTCTTTCTCCTTAAATCTCTCAATCTTTGCCTCCAAAGCAGACTCTCGCTTCCCCAACTTCTGTTCTTTGTGGTTTATTTCAACTTCTTTCCGCTCAATTTCTTCTATCTTGATTTTCAATTCCTTTTCAAAAGATTTCCTCCTCTCTTCCAATTCAGTCTCAAAGCTGAGCATTTTACCATCCAAGGTGGCCTTTTGCTCATCAACAAGTTTCTGGATCTCCACCTGTCCAGCAAGCAGGAATCAATTCTACACTGCTAGACATGAGCTATAACATGCCATATCATCCCATCCCATCCAATCCAATCCAATCATCTAAAGTGGAAACTATCACGATAAAACTTACCTAAATAAAATAAATTGAAACAAAGGTGAATAGAAAACAAAACATAGGGCACCCACAGTAAAGCTCACAAATTACCACAAAAGACAGAACAATCAACACACAAGCCCTATGCATAAAAATGTTCGTCGACGTGATTCACAAAATAAGCAATTCAATTAGAGTTGTTTCTACTTACCAGTACTAGTTCTGCTTTATCCTGTGCAGAACCTATTATCCAACATTCACAACGCCAAGCAACATGGCATTGGGTCTAGTCAATTAACTATTGAGTGGCTTAGCATGAAAGATTAGTTCTTGTACAGTATTAACAAGACAATATACTCATTTAAAAATTGACAGCTATATCAAATGAATTCATAAAAGGAAAACAAGCATCATCACTCATCAGTGCACAAAAATATGAGTTGCCAACCTATCATCATCTCCCCTTTCCCACGAAGATAATGCCTTTCGAGCTAATCATATTTATGTTGAATCATAAGCAGCATTATTGACAAGGACAAGAAGAGGCACGGCAAGTTTTTAAATTAGTTGGACTACACTTTTCAAAATAATAGAGCTATTCTGTCCAAAAAGAACTTATCCAACACCAACAAGAAAATGAATTAAGTATGAATACTATTCACCTTGAAATACAAAATAATGATCACTGGCAGCAAAACCATCAAATCCAAGTCCAATCTTCAAAACTTTCTAAAGTAAGTAATACATCAGTAATTTCTAGAGAAAGATTATGCATCCTCACACTTTCTCTCAGATTCAGCTTGTTCTCCAATGCAAGTAGCCTTTCCTCTTTTGATCGTATAATGCTTTCTTCTGACTGTACTTCCTGCAACCATATTGAAAAGTGAACTAAGTGACTATTGGAAAAATATGATGTAGGTTGATTGCAAAGACTGACAGGAGAACCAGCAGCACTAAACAGTGAACTTACCTTTTCTTTTGCAGCCAAGTCCGCTAAACTTTGATTTATGTGTTTCTCTTTCTCAGACAACATTGATTTGGATGACTCCATGTTTCTGTAAGCTTCTTCAAGATCCCTCTCCTTCTGCCTAAGAAGTGGATCAATTTCATTAGCCTTTTCCTCCTTCTCATTAAGGATTCTCCTATCCTCATACAGCTTCTTTTCCATTTCCTGCAACTTTTTTTCCCACTCTCGTAAATCTTCTCTCTGTTTATAAAATGTGGCCTTGTGTGCTTCTTGCCTGCCAAAAAAGGGCAGATTTGTGACATCACTTGTTAAATATTTCTTACAACTATAGCAATGTAAACGACACAATCATGCGCGATGCATAAAGATGCACAGGTTGAAAGAGCATACTCAGTTTTCAAAGACAAACGCTCCCTTTGAAGTACACTTTCGCGTGCCTCCATCTCTTGCATCTTCAAGTCCAATTGTGAATTTTTTCTGCTGACCTCCACAAGCTTGGCATCAACGTCATGCAGCTTCTCTTTGACCTCCAATGACCTATCCTCCATTCCAGTAGTCAAAGCAGTCGCTTGAGCCAACTTCTTCTCAGAATCAAGCTGTATTCGGTCCTGCTCATTATGTATTTCGTGCAGAGCCTTCTCAAGCTGCATAAACGAAGATCATCAATGTAACAAAATTATGGAAGACTTCAAATGCTAATCACATTCACTTCCAGTGCTCACGAGAGTAGAAATATTCAAACAATCAAGTTGAAGAATGGCTCTTGTTATATTTTGCCATTGCAGCGCAACTCTGGCAAAGGCAGAAACAAAGATAATGCTTGTCCTTTTATACTAAAATAAGAAAATCTGGTCGCACAAAGCCACATATTAAAACCAATGTCGACAATCTATTATTTACCCTAGACATAAATTTGTCTAAACAAGCCTATTTGTGTCCTGCTACTCTAGTGCATGCGCAAGTGCAATCAAATACCTTCGTGTCTAAGAAGGGTCAGGTTGTAGGGAAAGGGAGGGTAACAAATAAGCACAACGGCATAAATCATTAATGCATAAAAGGAGCTTACAAAAGAAATGCTTCTTTTCCTTCTACGCTTGGCTTTTACAGAGGAGTTAGAGAAATTACTTCTACGAAGATGGTGACTTGTTGCTCCATAACTGAAAATTTAATTGAATGAACGAAGAAAGCTCTCACCAAATTATACCATAACCCCACAACAACCAATAAAAGCTAAAACAGCACTCTCGTTAAAATTACTTTTATGAAGATGGTGACTTGTTCTCCAAAACTGAAAATTTAATTGAATGAACAGAGAAAGCTCTCACCAAATTATACCATAACCCCACAACAACCAATAAAAGCTAAAACAGCATTCTCATTAACCTTTCGGCACAAGAAGATTCTCATCAATAATTCATGAAGATATAAAGCACGGACAAAGAGCTGGAAAATTTTCTTGAGAATGGGTAGAGCACTCTCAGATTCATCAACCACCACATTAACACAATCAACCAGAGTGGATAATCCGACCTCCAATCAAGCAAACACAAACTTTTGATTTATATGCTTGAGTTGGCTACATATAGTCAATAAATCTGTCTAACATAGAAAAATTGAACATTTTCACACAAGTCCTACTGTACTAAGACACAAGAGACCAATTGCAAGAAAAGAAACAAGGAAAAAAGAAAGAAAGAAAGAAAGACAAGAGTCCTACATACGAGAAGTGCCTAATTAAGCAGGGCATTGATCATAGACTTCACAGGCAGTTGAATATATTCATGATGAACACGCATATTCAAACAGGTAAACTAGCACTAATGCAATAATTCGGGTTAACTAGTCTAGAGAAAATTCCTCACTTGATCTATCCCAGTGCCTATATTTGATTCCTTGTCCACGAGGATGAAATATTGTAATCTGGCACTCGGCAACAATTTGGACTAACTAGTCCAGAGAAAATTCTGCACTTGAACTAAACATATAACAGCACAGAGAAATACCCAAGATTTTATGTCTTCCGGCAACACATAATTTGACAATCGGAAGCAAACTAATGCTCCAGCAAGAGTTCTCCACGCTTATGTCAGATCATAGAAGTATCATCTCGCAATTGAACTTGTCTTACCTTTTAACTATCCGATTTAGAAATCTCTAAATCCCATGAACAAAGTTTTGGCAACACAAATTCACGAAACAGTTTGTCATTTAGTTGACTGTATTTCCAAAATAAAAGACATTTAAAATATATATAATGCAAAATCTACAGCGTTCAAATAACAAAAAGTTTAAACTGCAAGACTATTCGCAAGAAGTAGCATACATCTGCCACACATTGCCTTTCAAAAGGCAAGGCTTTCCGCAGATCTTATGTCTCCAGAATTATAACATGAATAACAACACATCATTTGGCAATCGGAATCAAACTAGTGCTCCAGCAAGAGTTCTCCACCAGGAGTTCGGTCGTTCTGTCAGACCATAGAAAAATCATCTCAAAATTGAGCTTGTTTTACCTTTAAACTATCCAATTTAGCAATCCCTAGTGCCCATGAACGAAATTATTGCAACACAATTTCAGTAGACAGTTTGTCGTTAGTTGAATGTATTTCCAAAATATAAGGCAGTTACAATGCAATGCAAATCTAGAGCATAATACAAATAAGAGAGAATTCAAATTGCAAAACTATCAGCAAGAAGTAGCATACATCTGCCACGCACTGCCTTTCAAAAGCCAAGGCTTTCCTCAGATTTTCTTCTTTCTTCTCAGCTTCAGACATTGCAATCAGATGTGCTGATTGTTCTCGTTTGAGGAGCTGCTGTGCTTCTGATAATGCTTGACCTGACTCTTCAAACTTCAGATTCCACTCCTTTTTCTCCATCAGAAGCAGACCCATATTATACTGATAATCAAATAGCTACCAAAAAAAATAGGTTAACAACAACTGCCAGATCTCAGCATATAAGAATTTCAGGAAAACCAATTCCTAAATGTCAAATGCATAACCTATTTCAACGCTAATATACAAATAAACATGAGATTTTGTAGCCATTGCACATCGGAATGTTGGCAAAAGTACGCTTACACTGTGAACCATACCAGAAAACAACAATGCCATCATCCAAAATAACAGCCAATTCTTCCAACCACTAATGCAGACATCAAATCATGGTAAATCATCAAATGAGAAATGTAAAGTATTAAGCAACAGATTGCACAATCATCTCGGCAGGATCGAGCCAAATATCAGTTGAGATTTGAGCCATATTTGAGAGGCTCATCTTGCCACTCACTTTGACAAATTCCAAAGAACCCCATAACTCTCCTAAAATACTTTTGGGATTCCTACTAACCCTGCTTACGGAAATGGTAATTTACATAAAAGGATTTGAGGGTAGTTTTCCCCGAAGTAGCTTGATAAGTCTCACAACTGCTAAACTGCCAAGTCCATTTAAAGACTAATAACGTGTTAACAAGTCATCTCAGGACAAACTGAGCACTTTATGGCATCCATGTCCTTTCATGTCCCGTGCCATGCACTCGATTGGACAAGATGCTTCTTGAATTGAAGCAAACAAAGAGGTGATCCCGTGAAATCTCACATCTCACGTCATCTATTGATGTCTGAAAGTCTCACTGCATACAGAGGAGCATAATATCTCCTCTAGGAGGGTAATCGGATGTTACACAACTAATGAGCCCACCTATCACGAACTGCAACTCATGCTCTGCTCACTCGGAATGGGTGTTTACGCATAACATAATCTCCATCCAGCTAATCAGTTTTATTTGTCAATGGATCAGATGTTTGACGAGCAATGAGCCCACCTATCCCAAACTGCATCTCATGCTCTGTTTACTCGGGTAGGTAATTACACGCGACAAAATTTCCATCCAGCAAATAAGTGCATAAAACATTATAATACTATTGCAAGAAGCAACCACCAACCTAGAACAGCTTATACACTTGAAGGAACGAGACTGGTCGATAAAATAAAAAAATAAAACATAATATGACTCGGTTTATCTCAAATACAACAAAAGCTAACTATTCTAGCGCAACCGATATCCAAGAACCCATTCAGCTAAGGTAAACTAACTTCTCCAAGCCTTAGAAATATTTAAAAAGTAACAAACCATAATCAACAATATCGATCAAACTTACCTCGTTTTCGAGCTTGGTGACCTTCTCAGCGACCGCCTGGCGGTCCTTCCTGTCCATCTCCGCTTCATCCAAAAAACCCGCCTCTCTAAACCGCCTCCAGTCCTCCATATCCTCCAACCCAACATTCCCCATCACATTCCCATCCAGCGAGGCCACCGGCGGAGGCGGGGCGGGCGGCCCATCATCGAGGAAAGCCACCGCCTTTCCCTTGCCACCGCTCCTCGCGGCCTCGGTCCGCGGCGTCAGGGAGAGCGCCGGGTACGCCTTCCTCTGGGGAGTAAACATCCTAGCGGAAGAAAGAATCGAAAAGCCCCCCACAAACCTCAACGACCCATCAAAAAGAAAACGCGGAAAAGCACGGAAAGAGGAGTTCTTGAAAACCCTAGAGGGGAGGGAGGGAGGGAGAACGCTCTAGCCCAACTTGCGCACTCTGCAACGGGAGAGAATTAGAGAGAGAATGAGAGAAATTGACGGGGTTGCTACTTTGTTTAGAGTGAGAGAGAGAGAGAGAGGCGATGGAGGCGGAGGGATGATGGGAAGTGGGTGGGGGCGGTGGTTTCGCGTTCGGTGCACTCTTCAAAGAAGGATTTGTGGACGGAGCGGTGCGACTATTTCCGTCGGACGGACGCAGAGCCACAAACGGGGAAACAATATAATAATATAAAATGCAATATATATATATACTTAAGGGTTTTTAGTTTGTTTGTTTTTTTCCTTCCTTTTGTTAATATTCACGAAAAAACAAAACTCCAATTTTCATCCTCATATGTTTTTTTTTTTTTTTGTTACACGCGTTTTACTTTTTTCTGAGATTGTAGATTGGAAGCTTTTTATTTATTCAAAATCACGCGCCTGAAACCTTTTATCGATATGTAGAGTCATTAGGTCCTCTCGTTTTTTTTCAAAATTAAATAAAGGTTCTTTTTCTCTTTCTAAATTTTCGAAGGAAAAAAAAAACCGTATCGATGCTTTTACTTCTCAGTTAATTCCAATGTCACTCTTAATAAATAAAAGAAAGTGGATCCTTTCCTAAGTTACCTATACATTAAACAATAAATTTACATAACCTTCATTTCACTCGATTTGTGCTGGGACTATCCATTTTCTTCTTGTCGGCAATTACCAAAATCACGACACTAATTTAAAATAAAGGCAAATAAAGAGAGCCTTTACTCTCCACTCCGATATACAAACTACATTTGGAGTCGGGATAAAATTTGTCTATCCTATACTTGGTGCCTGCTTAAGATAGGATAAAGTCGGATATAAGAGAGACATATAGCTTAGATAAAATTATCCCACGACAGAGGTGGGATAAAGGTGGATAAGATTTTTAATATTCATAATATAAAAGTTATTTTTCTTGTATAACAAACTTCTTAAATTAATAAAATTAAAATAATATTTGAATATAAGCAATATCTAAATTCTAATATAACAAAATTCAAAATAACAACAATTGCTTTTTTATTTATTCCTATTATTGTTTATATTCAATTTTCTTTTTATCTTGTAATATAAATTCAATATATAAATATATATTTAGTATTCATATTTATTACATATTTTATATATATTAGTGTAGTTTACTGTTTAATAAAAATTTATTAGAGAACGATGGAAGGGGAGAAAATAAAAATAATAATTAAAAAGAGAGGAAATAATAATAATAATAATAAAGTATGCAAGAGTGTCGGGAGAGATTATTACCATCCTCTTTTGTGCAATTTTTAGGTTTATTTACACCGATATGTCGTTTATACCAACCAATGGACGCACTAGGATGTGAATATATCCGACTATGTTATCTTGATTCACTAAACAGTGGATGAGAGATGTAGCAAAACTCCATAGATTTCGTATCATAATATATTCAGTCTTATCATAGCTAGAAATCCAAACGATTAAATGTAGCCATAGAGTACCAATTTTTGTAGACTAACTTTAGTATAATTAGCATTACCTTGATTCCATAAACCACTTCAGTCGAACTTTATTAAAGTATAACGAGTGAAATTTCATGGGCGAACTTTCTCATCATAATCCCTCGCAATTCCTTTTATAGAGAGTAAAGATATATAATGGCAAAAATATTTCCTTAGACAATCATTTTTTTAAGTGATACTTCACCTTTCGTGTGAGTGTGCATGGAATCCACAAAAAACTCCACAATCAAGGCTCCATTTTCAAATGATTTATTTTCCACAAAATAAATGGAGCCTTGGCTGTGGAGTTTTTTTGTGGAAAATAAATCATTTGAAAAATATTTTCTAAAAAATAATTGCTTATGCTATTTGAAATAATTTGTCAATAACAAATGTTATCATTATCGACAATAATTTTTGTCTAAACATTTTCGTAAACAACGAAAATATTTTTCATTCAATTATTTTTCATAAGCAATACAAGTGATCGTTTTTAGGAAAATATTTTTTAGATCATTCATTTTCCATGGAATAAGTGTGCCTTAAGTTAAACTCTAGTTCAAATTGAAGTAAATGAATTAAATACAATACTATTTGCATTTGAGATAACACATAAAGCATGCAAAGTTTATAATTCTTGCTCAATTTCTCCGGCAATGCCTTGCGAATGCTATGCTACACAAATAATCGAGAATTACCGATGTGCTATTTCAATTATTATGGAAGAATTGTAATAATTATTGTTTTGATTTACAAAGACAAAAATTTCTTTCCTTCCACAACATTCGCTTAGCGTACTCTATATTTATAATTGCATCAAGAGTGCCAAAATAATGTAAGTAAAATATTCTTTATGTTACGATACAATCGTATCTAAAAATCGACCTCGAAATTAATTGCTTGCCACTGCAAGCAAGATGTGTCGAGACTGCGAGACACTACCACCTTTACCAAAGCTTGTCGTCTCAAGACAAACATTTTAGGGAAGGTAATTGACATTTAGAAAATCTGAAAGTAATGGCAGCTAAATAAATTTCTTATCAAAAAAAAAAAAAAACCCAAATGGGCAAGAAATCCAAGAATTAAATAAAAATGCCGAGGTGGGCCCCAGATGGAAAGAAATCCAGTAATATTACTGAAAAAAGTTTAGGTGGCCCAAAAATGAAAAGAAATCCAACAATATTTACTGAAGAAAGTTTAGGTGGAGGCTTGGGATAGGCATTGGAATATTTCCAAAATAGCTTTTGTTGCCACTTGCCATGTACTTTTTTTGGTCAAATTGTTGCCATATACCTGTAGTCTGTTTTTCTGGCAACTCATTAAAAACGGGGGCAGGTTTGTTTCCATTTTTCCAAAAGTAAAAAAAAAAATTACTTATTGTGTTTTTGCCAAAATAAAAGAATATACCGATTTTGAAAAGTTATGAGGGTTAATATGACTGTAAATACTCTTAAATTTTAGGACATTTTGCATGGGTAAAAGCCTAATCCCAATTGCTGAAAAGTACATAGTATAGACAAATATAACTCCAAACAATCGTTTGAGATTGTAATTGAATAATTACTGCGACCGTAAAATAATGGAGTGAATACGAAATTATCTAAAAATAACTATTACTTTAGCCCAAATAGGTATTAACAAATAATGATTATCACCGCAACAAGGAAAAAAGCACGATTATAGCTGTAGCAGGCCATTGCCGTAATAGTATTCTAAAATATCGGGCGAACTCTTGTGTTAAATAGCGGCGTTTTGTGGGGTGTAGGGCACAGTCGTCTTGTTGTTGGTAAATGCGATTGTGCGAGTTGACGACGATAGACTCTAGTATGAAAATGTAGACAAAGGCGGTGGATCTAATTAGCAGCGCTCGAGCTTCCTTTCAACTCTAATGCGACTATTCACCTACAAATCGACGGGAGATGCAGTTCTTCGGTACACAAAACACTTCCACATCGGAGCAAATTGCGTCCGTGAAAACAGATGAAGCAAGGAAATAGAAGTACCAAGCATTTTCCTATACCGAAAATCATCCGAAGAAGCTCGAGAAAATTTCAAGAGGAAAATTATCTTCACGGTTTCCTATTTCCTTTGCTCCAAAGTGTGATTTTTCATTCAATTTTTCCGTGCAAGATTAAGCCTGACCATCGTATTTTTTTTCTATTGATGTTTGAGGACTCTATTAAAATCGAAGGAGGAAAATAACACAATCATCTCATTCTCTTTATTTTCCCCGACCACAGATTTTTTTTTATCGAACCGAATTTTTATTATTTCGCCTTTTTCTTCGGATTTTCTTCTAGAATCCGTTTTCAGATTTTCTGACCAATCGGTGATCTCCCCGTCATTACGGATGAAAAAAAAGCCCAAAAAAAATATAGTAGTCGATTTGTGCCCTTTTTTTTCCAACTACGGATTTTTTTTCTTGGGTCAAAATTCCGACTACGGATTCAAAAGCCACAAAATCGACAACTATTCTTTTTTTCTTTTGGCTGGTTTTTTTTCACCCGTGATGACGTGGAGCTCACCGATTGGTCAGAAAATCTGGAAACGAATTTTGGAAGGAAATCTGGAGGAAAAAGGCAAAATAATAAACGCTCCCCTTCCGAAGAGCCCTATATAAGATCTGCGCAGATAAATCTCAGTCTCACAGCGCAGCGACCCCCTCCTTCCCTCCCAACAAAAAAAAAAAAATCCCCAATTTCTAAACCCTAATCGTCCCGTCTCCTGTAATTTTTTTCTCTCTCGACTCGAGCGAGCGAGGAATCGAGCGCGCTCCCCCAACCGCGTCCCTCTCCGATCGTGCGAGTCCGATTGGGCAGCGAGACGGCATGGCGACGGAGAGCTCCTCCGCTTCGAGATCCAATTCGACGGCGGATTCGTACATAGGGAGCTTGATTAGCTTGACGTCGAAGAGCGAGATCAGATACGAGGGCGTCCTCTACAACATTAACACCGACGAGTCCAGTATCGGGCTCAGAAATGGTATCCCCGGCGCTTTCTTTCTCCATTTTCTCCGGTTAGCGTGTGGTTTTGTGGGGGGGGATTAATCTGGGTCGGCGATATGGGTTTTGCGTCGTTCTGGCTTTTGCTGAGCGGGGTTCTGGTCGAAAGTTGATTTGAGAATAATGTTGTCCACGTTCTTGTTGCTCAGTGGCTTTTGTTCGTCAAGACGTTTGCCGCTGATAGTCTACCGTATGCGCATTTTTATCGGTGGATGATTCACGTGCTAGTTTATTTTGGTTTAAGAATCGTCACTGAGTGACCGATACATTAAAAGAAAAAGAAAGGAAAAGAATGTTCACTAAGTGATGAACTGTGAAAACGACGTCTGTTCTGCATAATTGTGCTGTTTGTCCAATCTTGCTTTTAAATCTGCATACTTGTGCTGTCTCTCCAAAGGTGCTTTCAAGTCAGTGCGCATTTCGGACTAGGAATGTTTTCTAGTATCAAGAGAACCTGATGGTGCAGTGCAATGTCCTTTTGGATTTTGCTATATCTTATTAAATGTGGCCTCATACAATTAAGACGGGGGTTATATTCTCGCCCAAATGACAGCAGTAGCTTGAGTTGCAGATGCACTGTGCACGCCCTACGAAATTGCATGGATTTGTGGTATTGAGATGTGTCATATGAGTAGCTTATACTTGTTTCATTCCCGATGGTAGATGATGCGCGGTATTTGCTTTTTGTGTGCATATGTTTGTTTGCATGGACAATTATTTATTGATGTTGAGTTGTCTGTTTCCATTGTCGCAGTACGGTCATTTGGAACAGAAGGACGGAAAAAAGATGGGCCTCAAGTCCCACCGGGTGACAAAGTTTATGAATACATATTGTTCCGAGGAAGTGACATCAAGGTATGTTATACCGCATGCACGTATGTTCACAGTGATGAATAATAGAACGAGTGTTTGTTTTAAATTCCAAAATAGCATCCCAAAAAGGTTTGTAACTCAGGGCATTCAACAGTTGTTCTCTTCATCTGCATGAGCCGGGTTATAGTCACAAACTCCCAATGCATAATTTCTCTGTAATTTGTGATTGCATCAGCCTTTTATTGTGGCTTGTGTTAAACAAAGCCTATATTGTGCTTCATCCTTCCTTTTTTCTTTCAACCGGAAGCTAGAAATGGACATACATTATCATGCCATCTCATGTATTAGCAACAACAAAATGGTTACAGAATCCTTTTCATGTAGCTTGGCTTAAACTATTTCTGAATTCCGTTTGTCCTTCCTTATTTCTTCATTTGGAAGCTGGAATTGGAAGTGGAATATGAAGCCAGCTCTCTCGTTTAATAATGATCGACATAGTTACAGAATCCTTTTCATTTAGTAGCTTAACCCGTTCGTTTATTGTTCTTCATTGGGCCTTTCCTTCAGAAGGGATGGGTACTGGTAACACAGATAAGTTTTTGTTTCTCATGTTCTCTCGTCAGCTAAGTTTTCTGTGCTTCTCTTTTGCAGGATTTGCAGGTTAAATCTTCTCCACCTGTTCAGCCCGCACCTGCACCCCCACCCCCAATCAATAATGACCCAGCAATCATACAGGTACTTGGGTTGATAACATTTTTACTCTAAATATAAGTAAATGGAATCTCATTGCTGTGTTTCAACATTTTGGCAGTCTCACTACCCTCGTCCAGTTTCAACATCTACAAGTTTGCCTCCCGCTGCTAGTGGATCCTTAAGCGATATTGGCTCCAACATGGCACAGATGGCACTGCCTCCCTCGAACTTTCAAGGAGGCCTTCCTTTATATCAACCACCTGGAGGGAATATAGGGTCATGGGGAGCTCCCCCAGCCCCAGGTGTAAATAATAGTGGGATTATGCCTATGTATTGGCAAGGATATTATCCTCCCAATGGGCTTCCTCATATTAATCAACAGACTCTGCTTCGGCCACCACCAGGGCTGTCTATGCCTCCTCTGCCGCAGCCAATGCAGTATCCTGGCTTTAATACTTCTTTCCCTGCCGGAGCTTCGAACTTGCCAGGTCCACACTTGCCAGAGGTCCCATCTCCTTTGCTTCCTGTCAGCGGCAGTTCAGTAAACATGACTTCCATTTCTTCATCTGCTACTCTGCCATCAATTCTCTCTACTGTTCCATCGGCTACAACATCTTCAGATTCCCTATCAAGTGTCATGCTCAATAAGGCACCAATTTCTGCCCTTCCTGCAGTCGGTCTGAGTGCTAATTTGCCATCGCTCCCTCCTCTGATGACTACTGGTCCGGAGATTAGCAACATAATTCCTGCTATATCTAACAAGCCCAATGTATTTGCTGGTCCAATCTTGCAGTATCAAAGTACTCCTCAATCCACTGCCTCCATTTTGGGGCCATCCAATGCTGTCAAGCCAGAAGCTCTTATACAGATGCCAACTCCAACACCAATACCTTCATTGATAACACCTGGTCAGCTTCTGCAGTCTGGACCCACTACCATCCCTTCTTCTCAACCTTCACAAATTGCTCACAAGGATGTGGAGGTGGTTCAAGTCTCAACATCATCACCAAAGCTGGCAAATGTTTTATCAGAAGCTCAACCTCCTATATTGCCTTTGCCTTCACTTGCACGTGGTGGTTATAAGGTTGTATTCTCTATATGCATATTCTAAATTTGCACGCACATGGCACATGCTCGAAAGCATACTCTTGTTGTTTACTGATGTACTTGTATTTTTGTTCATCTGCGCATAGTTTCATTCTGATCTTAAGATTCTGCATCTATTTAGTTGTCACCGAAACTGCTTGATAAATCTGAGCTAAGTGTTTTGACACGGATTTACTCTTTTCACCAGCAGAATGGAGTTCCATTTCAGACTCGTTATGGACATAGAGGTCGTGAAAGGGGAAGGGGAGCTCGGGTAATTTTTCTGTGTTTCATTTGTCAAACGGTTTCCTTACTTCTTTGAGAACTTGTAATGATTATATAATCTAACCAACTATATACTTTTTAGGGTCCCTCGATAGGTGCTTCTATCGGTGTCCATGTTATTCTTGCCTCATATGCATTGGCAGCAGTTTATGGAACTTGAGCCTCTTAAGATTACTTGGGTTCAGACAAAGCCTTATGTATTTGTTTAAAACAAAAGTGTTTTAATTGCTATTGTCCGTTCCTTTAAGGATTAAGCCTTGGTTTTCAATAGTGGATTTAACACTTTAAGATTATTCTTGCATTTCCTTTCCGTTTTAAGATTGAATAGTTTTATTAGTGATTTGTCTTTCTGTGGAAGAACTGAAAGCTGAAATTAGATTTGGACATGAGTGCTAGTTAACGTGGTAAGACGCTCATATTGTGCTTTAAATTCTGTCCATGATGGTCATATTTGCTTTCCTGGTTTAATAGAGTAGCAATATTATTTGTGCAACTGCTAACAGCTAGTCTGTAGGTTTTTTAAAAATACAAAGATAACCTGGAGCTTGACAATTTGAACATTAACTGAATGTTGAGCAGGGTTCACATCCAGTTACTAGATTTACTGAGGATTTTGATTTTACGGCAATGAATGAAAAATTCAACAAGGATGAAGTTTGGGGTCACCTGGGTAAGAGTAAAAGTCATTCCAAGGACAAAGATGTCGAGGGCGATGTAAGTGATGAGGAAAATTATTATGATGAAGAGGATAGTGAGCTACCAAATATGGAGGCCAAGGTATGATTGCTAGTTTTTGTGATGCTTTATCTGCCGAATATCTGGTGTAAGAGGCCTGCTACTTCTTCCTGTATTTCACTATGCTTTTCTGCTGGGCAGCCTGTCTACAACAAGGATGATTTCTTTGATTCACTCTCCTGCAATGCACTTGATCATGGATCAAACAGTGGAAGGCCTAAGTTTTCTGAGCAAATGAAGATAGACACAGAGGTATTCTTCTTGTTGAATTTTGTCATTTGGCCCTGTCAAGTGATTTATGTGAGTGTATTGTTTGTTGTCTACAGACTTTCGGTGACTTCTCAAGGCATAGGGGTGGTCGAGGCGGCCGTGGTCCTGGTCGTGGCGGTCGTACTCGGGGCTACTATGGGAGGGGTTATAACTATAGAGGCCGAGGAAGAGCGGTTTACGGCCGTGCTTCATAGAGGTTATCGTGGCCTATGTGCTTCTGAGGATTAGAGGCTTAATAACTTGCTGGAACTGGAAACTAGTGTAGCTCTATGCTCCTGATCTTTGTGTTTTTGGTGTTTTCTGGAGTGTCTAATCAGTCTTTTATAATGTTGAGCTGATTGAGGGGCGATGTGTTCTGCTAAGAATTGTTTGCGCCAACATTTTAAACAGGATTTTTCAGTTTTATGAAATACCAGATGGTGATCTTGTTGAAATCTTCCATCTTTTCCTCATTTCGAATTGCAAGAGGATACACCTGAGGTAAATCTTGGTATGCCCTCCCCAGGAAGGATCTTCCTCCTGCTATGGCAACGAGTTTATGGCTTCAGGCCAAGGAGGGTGAGCCCTAAATAGATTTTATCCTAAAAAGTTTGGGATAGAAGGAGAAGCAATCGGATGGGCATATGAGCTTGTCGATGGGTATGTCACCTGGCAAAGCCAGCTTAACGAATGCATTGGAATTTTGCCGAATCGTGTTCTTTTATGCTTCACAGGCTTCTCTTAGACATGTTTTCACGGATCCTGCATTTGCTATTTGTCCCGAGCAATTGTGGTACACTCTTATTCTATCAAGAATCGGGCTAGAAATGGTACTACGGTGTCGTTCCACCCCCATCTTTTCTGACTTAAAGCAACTGTTGCACTTGTTATTTATTTATTTTTAAAAGAAGAAGAAGTCAGGAGCACATTTATAGACAATTTAACAAGCAAAACAAACATATCCCACTGAATTATTGAGGCTTGATGATAGGAAATTTCCAACATAACTCCACACGTCCCTCGGTCATGTCATCCTCAACGCAATGCAACGGCCCATGATGTCGAGAGCAATTTGTCGCGGCTCACCCCTGGCCTGCCTAAGTGTAGAAAGCCCATCTGGAATGGTTCTTATTTTGTAGTTAATTCAAGCGAGTGGCGCGAGTCCATTAATGCCCCAATTAGCACTAGTCCAAAATAGTACGAAATCCCACAAGGAGAAGAAAAAATAAAAATAAAAAATCCCGAATAAAAATTGCCAAAACTAGGAAAAAAGAAAAGGACTGCTTTGCTCTAATCAATCGTGCCACGGCGTATCTTCAACTCCCTCAGGTGTCGGTGGTTGGTGACTGAGAGCACTGTGTGAGCTCCATTGCTGAGCTCTACGGAGGCCACATAAGGGATCTATGGGAAATTATTCTTCTTCTTCACTGTTCCTCGTCCTCCTGTTTGCAAGAATCTGTGGAGTGATGGTGGCAATGCTCGTGCTCTCTTGGGCTCTCGCCTTCAAATCTAGCTTCCTCCCTCGCCCCTCCTCTCAAGAAGACGTCATTTATTCTGTACTGTCTCTTCCTCCGTGTCTCTCTCTCTCTCTCTCTCAGTGCATGCTTTTGGTTGTGAAGACGAGTAAGTGGGTGTTTCTTTTTTCAAACAGGTTCTTCACCCACTGTTGATGGTCATCGGCTTCATTCTCATTAGTGGAGAAGGTACACGAGAATTCGAGATACAGACCACTTTGCTGCTGAATTTGAGACGAGAAACAAACCTTCCCATTCACAAATCTGCTTTCTCTGAATTTCTTTCTCTTTTCTTTGTTGCTTTTTTCCCCCCCGAATGTGGGTCTTCTCCGTTTCAGCGATCTTGGTCCACAGATGGTTGCCTGGTTCGAGGAACGTGAAGAAATCAGTGCATCTGTGGCTTCAAGGAGTGGCTCTGGGAAGTGGGGTTTTCGGCATTTGGACAAAGTTCCACGGGCAAGATGGGGTTTTGGGTAATTTCTACAGTTTGCATTCTTGGATGGGCTTGATCTGCGTCTCCTTGTTTGGAGTTCAGGTTTTTCCACTTTCCCTCTTCGATCTTTTTTTCTCCCCTCATTGCAATGTCAATGTTTTCTCTTACCAAACATTTCTCCATTTTTTAAAAAAAATTGTTACCAGCTTTACCAGTTGATTTTTTATTTTTATTTTTTTTGGTCAGAAGCTTTACCAGTTGATAAGTAGTCATAAAGGGTGTTGAAAACGGTGCTGTTTAGTCTAGAATCTGCCCTAATCCTCTGCATTTTATTGCTTGTTGTATTTTGGCGACTTGAGTTTGATGTTCAGCTGATAAGTGATTAGTGGTATGTTTAGCCAAGAAGAAATTTTTTTCCAACTAGGAAAAGAAGGCTGACTAGTGATCACCAGCTTGCTTGCAGTATCTGTTTTCTTTAGATTTCGTTCTCATCCTATTTATGAATAATCAAAAGCATCTTTACCAGTAGTTTAATGGCTTGGCCATAAGTGTCTGTCTCTGTGGAATGATGAAAGAAGCAGATTCTTGGTGGAAGATTTAAGTAGTTCAATTGGGATCATCACATGGACCAAGTCAGAGGAGTTATCAGATCGTATTATTATAAAAATTATAATGGTTTGATCGGTTAAAAAATGTATGTGGGGTATATGATGTCGTAATGAAAGACATACTCTGGAAATATAGTAATAGCATCATTTTATCCTTCTTTCTGAAATTGAGCGTGATCAACATAACTAGGCATCCATTTTGGGCCTCATTAGTAAGTATCAAGCTGGGTTTACCTTTTGCTAAATGAAGTATGATGGGCCTAACCATGACCAACACAATGCTTCTCTTTCCGCCTCATGCGCTATTTCTCTTACTAAACCTAATCTTATCGGTTACCAAATAGAGAAAACACTCTCTGTAATGGTCATCAAATTTCCTTTTCGTTTGGCACCGACCTTAGATTCTCTCATTAGCATGTAAAGCCATTATATTGCCATTTGAGGGTGTTTTGATTTCCTTAATTTTCAGTTTGGTCCCAATCAATTCCCACGGATGCCTTGACAAATGGTGGTGAAGCGCAAAACTTTGCTTACCAGCACTCAGGCATTGCAGAAATCTAAAATCCTGAACTACCTTTATAATGTCCAATTGTGCAGTCATCTAGATCTGGTAAACTTCGCGGTGAACTTCTTCACCGAGCGACACAACAAGATCTTGTTGGTAAAATGAATGAAACCGACTGCTTACCTTTAGGTTGACGCGTGGATGCTTCCACTCGCATATGGTCACATTATGTTGTTGACAGCTCTTAGTTTCTTTTCAGCATTCAAGGCACGGGTGATCATCTTATGTATGTCGAAAGTTTTCCCAGGTCTTAACTGAGCACTGGCATTCTTTTCTTCCTGTTCACTTTTCAGTGGTTGATAGGTTTTCTGAGCTTCTGGCACAGAGGAGAGGCACGGTCAATAAGAATGAAGGTGTTGCCGTGGCACATCTTCCTCGGACTCTACACCTATGGCTTGGCTGTGGCCACAGCAGAGACTGGACTTCTGGAGAAGTTGACTTTCCTACAGACAAGGAGAAACGTAGACAAGCACGGTTCAGAGTCCATGGTCGTGAACAGTCTCGGTCTGGGATTGGCCCTGCTCAGCGGGATCGTCATATTGGCTGCTGTTTCTCCAAAGTACCAATCTCTCCAAAATAAGCTTATGTACTCGCACTCTGAACCCAAGAACTTGACTTCCTAGTTTGGTGGCAATGTGGGTGGGAGGTCAGTGTAAAAAGTGACTGTTTTCATTGCAATCTGATTTCTTCATACCTCAATTTCCACAGCTCTGGTTCTGCTTGTCATTGACTCGAGATTGCCTCTGGGAAAATTGACATTTGTGGAGTGTGTTACTCTTCACATTTTTAACTTCCGCTGTTGATTCAAACCCACAAAGCAAGATGACGGATAAGCAAAATCCTTCTATAAATCCTTGAATTGCCTTGTCCAAACTTTTACGACTCCCTGTTCACCTGTATCTCGTCTGGAGTCTCTTGGATGAAGTTTCTAATGACCATAGATGCTTTCGTCTCCTATCTGTACCTGTATTTACAACGTGCAGAGCCAAAAAAAAAAAAAAAACTGAGGGAAGTAGAAAGTGGGGTTTAAATTTAAGTCGCCGGTTCAAGTTTGGCCTAATATGTAATGTTGTCCCTAAATTTTTAATTTGTTCAAGGCGGTTTTTAAACTTTAGCGCAATGTGCAATATTATCTTTGAATTTTCAATTTATTCAATGGGGTTATTGAATTTTTGATATATATTCAATTTAGTCCATGAACCACATAAAAATGTCCAATGTTGTCTTGAATTTGAATTAATGAAAAGACAATATTTGATATTTTCGTATAGTTCATGGACTAAATTAAATATTTGTCAAAAGCTCAAGATCGCATTGAACAAATTAAAAGTTCAGGGATGATATTGCACATTAGACTAAAGTTCAGAAATTATATTGTATAAATTAAAGATTCGGGGACGATATTACACAATAAATCAAATTTTATGGACTATTTGTGTCATTTTTCCTTACTTTACCTTTAGAATTTTGAACTCACTAACTAGACCCCACTAAACAAGGACACTATTGGTGTGGCAATTAGATTAAGTGGCAGTAGAGAAATAATTAAATAGGAATGAGCTTTTTAAAATACTTAAAATCAAATTGATCGAGAAATACATCAAAGCATGTGATTGGCTTGTTGCATCATATCCGTTGTGTAATCGATACATTAAATCTCTTTTGGTGGATAAGGACAATGAGTCCTTTCATCTTTATTGGAGTTCGCTTCTTAACGAATTTGAACTTTTATTTCACATTATTCGAATGTCTGAATGATTATTATTCGATATTTTTCTTGTATTCCCTTGCCAATATTTTCGAAGTATTTGGCAAATGGAACATATGATTATATTGCATTTGCCTTCATATTACCCGCCGTCAAAATATTTTTTTTAATTACCGGTTAAAACCGTTTATCATTTTCCATTATTTGGATATTTTAGGGAGCCACTCTTTGTCCGAAAATGAGCACCCACAAAATAGCAAGAAAGAAGGAAAATAAAACAAAAATCTGGAAAATGTCCCGTTTTGACATCTCATTGAGAACGTCGCCGAATCACTGCGATCTTCATCTTCTACATCTCTCCTTCTTCTCCGCTCCAATGTCCGACGACACTCGTTCGCTCCATACCCAGTTCGCATAAACCCTAAAGATCGCTTCTTTCTTTCTTTTCTTCCCGAAAATGACCTTCTCGGCTACATCGGCCACTCCTCCCGACCATTTCTTCTCGTGCTCCGACGCTCGCTCCCTCTCGCTGTGCCGTCGCTTCCCCATCCTCGTCAGGTTTGGCAATCTCCGATGCTCGAGGCACGGGCCGCTCCGTCTCTCGGCTTCGCTCGCCGAGAGAAGCCTCGACCTCTCGTGGGCCAACAACGATTGCGCAAGCTCCGATTCCGATTTCAATGGCTGGGCCGTGGTCGAATCGCAGCCCCAGAGGAAGACAAAGGGTGTGTTCCTTCGTGGGTTTCTCGTGCAAAGATTGTTTTTTGGTTTGAACTTGCGTGATGATTGTTTTTTTTTTTTTTCGGTTGCGCAGGATTGCCGACGTATGTTATCGGGGCCGTTGGGACATCACTCGCCGTTTTAGTTGCTGTAATTGCTCATTGCTCACTGTCTAGAACTGGTAATTTCGGCGTTTTGTTCTTCAAGCTGCGTTAGTTTTGTACTTCACTTGTGGCTACATTAGTTGGCAGAGAATTGATTGATGCGAGTGATATGGGTTCTCTATGTATAATGGGTTTTGGGATGATGCCAATGCATATATGGTGACGATTTGAGCAATTTGTTAGGTTTTTATTTCATTTGTTATTGTAGGGTATAGTTTTCGCTTCTTTGATCAGTTGCGTTCTTGGAGAAGTCTGTTGAATCAGACTGAAACTGAAGCTATTTCAAGTGAAGAATTGGACGCTGGTTTATTGGATGGAAAGAGCATTTTCTCCCAGGATAGCCCAGAGGGTTTATCTGATTCAGTCACCAACAATGTGGTTTCAGGTACTTTCATGTGTCAAACATTTTCTGATTAGTGCTTTCCCCTATCAGGGCCTTTCTAAAGTTTGCGGTTTGTTTGATGGGGAGGATCACTGCCCATGTGTTGAGTTATCTTTAGTCTGACAAGATTTGTGTGGATGGATATTTGTTGGAGCCCTATTGGTTCATTTGGATACTTTTGACTGAGCAAGTTCCTTACCTTCAGGCAGCTCAGCGTCAAGGAATAAGCAGGAGCGAATTATATTTCCAGTTGTTGTAGATTCTACTCAGCAGGAAGCTGTGATGGTTCTGGAAAGACTGAAGGTTCGTTTCTAGAAGCAAAAGAAAATCTCCTGTCTAGAAAGTCTCACCTTTTTCTTATAGAAAGGTCTCATCTTTACTTCAATGTTACTCTTGCATAACACTCTTCACCCCATTTTCATGGAAAGTATTGTAAGTATTTTGCTGCTTCTGCCTTGAATTACCTGATATGACATTCCCGTTTAAGTTTGACGAGACAAGCTTGGTCAATTTTCAGTTCTTGGGCTAGAATATTGTTTGTCTTGTGAGGAACGGCAAATTGCTAAGAAAGTGTTGGAATGCATAACTGACAGAACTAGAGATTTCGGGGGACTCTCTCCTTCTTTTTGAGTTGCTTATTTTTGCTGGCAATGGTGATGAATACCTTCCACTTCTTTTACTTAACTGTAATGTTAGGCATCAAGGGTGCCCTTTTTTGGTTGGTAAATGCGTTGAGAGTGTCTATTGTTACCTATGAAGGTTCATTTTATTCTGAGCATGATCATGAATGCCATTAAGGCTTGCAGATCATGGAGGAAGACATCAGGGCCAATGAATTATGCACTAGAAGGGAATATGCTAGATGGCTAGTTCGATTAAGTTCTTCACTGGAAAGGTATTGATTGAAGCTAGTTCCTTGGATATTCTTGACTTCTTGTACTTTATATAGAATATTCGATTATCTAGCATGCTAAACCATCAATTTACTATAGGAACCCAAAACATAGAATTGTTCCATCCTTGTCACTTTCTGGGTCTAAAGTTGCTGCCTTTGATGATGTGAGTGTTGAAGACCCAGACTTCGGCACAATCCAAGGTGAGTTTAGACTGTTTTTACTTTTTTGGTTGGCTATCTACTTAACGCACAAAAATCTGAGTCTTTGTTCGAATATGTACTTAAGCGCTAGCAGAGGCTGGTATCATTTCTAGCAAGCTCTCAGGGGAAAACTCCAGTTTTTTCTTCTCAGAGAGGTATATCACGTCCATTATTTGGTTTTTTCTTTTTTTAACATTCCCTTCCAACTCTAAGACATTAATCTTTTGGGCAGGTTCATCTCACGACAAGATCTGATAAACTGGAGAGTGCAATTAGAATATGATTTTGTTCCGGGACTAGAAGAAGAGGTATGGTACATCATGCATTGTTTGCAGATTACTTCATTTCTGGCTTACATTTGTTTCCATGGTGTGGATGCTTCATTGGTTTTTTAAAGCACTTGAAGTGTAACTTGTTTACAGTCCAGATATCAAAGAAAAAAGCTGGCTTCATGGATATGAGGGAGATCAGTCCAAATATATCGGCAGAATTTTTCATGGACTTGTTGGCTGGTGACAGGAGCATAATGAGAAAAGTTTTTGGTCTGTTCCTCTTAACCCTTCTCCCAAGTCTCTCACTGCCTATACTGACACATGTTCCCTAGTATGGCTAGCAAATTTCTGTGTTTTAGTTTCTGAACAGATCCTGTTAAAATTGTATCTTCAGGGTCATGCTGCAGACATTTGTAACAGAAATAAAGCTGGCTCCTTATTTTTCCTTGCGTTAATTCTATTGGAGCATTGTGCAACATTTTATCCTAAACCTATTGAGCGGTTGTATATTATAGTTAGCACAATTCATGTATTAAGTGCAAGTAGTTTTTGAGAGAATCATATGTGGATCTGATCATTCAACGTTAAATATCCACAATCTACAGGACAGAGCAAGCGATTTCAACCTAATAAACCTTCCACAAAAGCACAAGCTGCTGTAGCACTGACCAGTGGCTGGATGACGTCAGCAATTCAGATGGAACTGGCAAGACTGGAGACTGAGAATTTTTCGAGGGTGGTTGAGATGGAAGAAATTAGATTCGAGTTAATTGAAAGGGGTGACATAAAGAGGCTTTGGAATGAGAGGCTGAAAGAAGAAGAGACCCGTGGTTTGGAAGTTGAAAAGGTTTATCTTGTGGCAATTGATGATTTAGAGCAAGAGAAGATAGTTCAGGAGAAGAGCTTCCAAGAGCATATGAAGGAGAAAGCAGCTTTGGATTGTCAGAAGCAATTGATTTGCAACCTTAGAGAAGAAGTTGATGAGATGTCAGAAAGGCTTGCATCAGAGAGAGCCATCTATGTTCGTGAGCAATTTGAGGTGCAGGATACTATCAGTGATTTAGAAACCAAGCATGAAAGGATGCTGGATACGAAATCTATTCTGGGAGCTGAGATAGAAGCTTTGCGGATACTTAGGTAATGTACCTCGGTGGATAATTTGAAAGCATGCATACTCAATACTGGTACTCCAGCTCCTATTAAAAAAGGCTCACATACCAGTCTCATAAGATTGAGCATGCCATGTCGACCTTTGATGTTAAAATTGCATGAAAACCAAACCTTCATGATGGAACAAATTTCCATTACAGCGACAATTTGTCCTTTAAGCATGCTCATTCACTATCCCATCTCCATGTGCGACAACTGACCATGGAATTTTTCGTTTAGCCATACTTTTATATGTTCGACCAGTGTCCATGTTTTGGACATTTATTCAACAGTTCACGTGTCTCGTGTCTAGGTGCAAGAACGAGTTGTAAGACATTCTTGAAACCGGCAGCAGTACCAGCATCCATGTCCATGTTGAATTTTCTATACCTAACGTGGATATCAATTGGTCCATGCTTGTATTATGCTTATTTTCTCTCTTTGTAATTAGTGTTAGTGTCTAGGGATGTTTTCCTGATGACCGCATTGATGGTGATGGGAGAACTGAATTGTCTTCTACATTGCTACTTGTTGTCCATGTTCTATAGTCCTCTGCATGATGAAAGTGATTTGCACAGGTCTTGGGTAGAAGATGAAGCAAGGAAAAGCCAAGCCTGTGCTAAGGTGCTAGAGGAGCTTGGAAGAAGGTGGAGATGGGATGGCCAAGCACGATAAAGTAGTGTACAGTGGGTGGCTAGTTGAAGTGCTTCTAGCTTAACAGCTACAACTGTGAACTTCCGATTTACATTTTATGTATTACACATTCAGTCTAGCCCTAGATGCGGCCGTAGGATATAATTTTCTTCATCTGGAAGGACATAGAAGGTTGATTTTGCTCTCTCTCTTTCTCTCTCTCTAAATCCCCACCCTACTCTGAATGTCCCTCTCTGTGTGTCTATTAACTATCCGAAAGAAATCCTTTGAACAGTATCATCAACGCCAAGATTCGAGATTCTTTAGTCATTTTTCTTATCGTATAGCTTCAGCTTGGTGTACAATTTTCTTACTGTCTATGAAAGGACTTCTTGCGAAATCTCAGATATTTACAATTATATATCTTTCATTAATCACTCACAATAGGAGAAAGGATGTGGTGTTGTCGAGTGCTGTGGATGATGAACTATAGAGATCTTGAAGTAATTTACTCACTTGCTTCCAGGAACTAAAACCTGGAAGGCATGTCATGAAGGAGCATAGAAAGCCAGTTACCTGACTTTACCCCTGTTTCTTAAGGTTGGAAACCCTGATTTTACTCTTTAGTCGGCAGAATTTTAGCCCTTCTCAAGCAAAGCTGAAGATTCAATTCAATCCATTCTAAAAGATATGAAGGAAATGCTACAATTTTGACTCAGTTTGTGTGGCGTACTCTTGGAGACCTTACTAGGTTTAAAAAGTTGGGGTACAAGATAGGACTTTGAGTTTCACATCTTTAAAGTGCTTAAATAAGTTGTAGTTGCCGTTTTGATGATCCAGAGGGAGGGGCAGAACCAAGATTTGGTATGTTTTTTAGTACCGAGTTCCATCGTTGTCATCTGAAGGGTTGATTCAGAGGGTCTTATCAACCGCTTAATGTCTATGTGATGATTTCAGTAAATCCAATCAGTTTTCTGTCTACCATCTGCTGTAAATAAAGCTTAAGTGCCCTTGCTGTATGTAGCGCTAAAAGTACTTTTTATACATCTTCGACAAACATTGAAACAACAAAACAAATGTCAAGGTGGAGAAGAAACTCAGTCTCCTGTTGGGCAGTCCCCATGAAAGTCCGGTTTAACGAATGAAACACAAAGACCTCACATCATGTGCTGTCAAAAATTTCAAACTCGTAACGAATTTTCCAAGAATGATTGCCATTAGTGCTGCTAAAGTCTGATAAAAGAATGGTCAGTTTTAAACTACTCAAGAAGACACCAAAAGAGAGAGAAAAGTAGGTTGCATCCCTATCGCATAGTGATGACGAGGCTTCGATCCACAAATTTGGCACCTCCTACCTTCCCTTGAATATTTGGAGGCAGACGAATGACGCGTCTTTGATCCCCGGCCTCCACCAGTAACTCAGATCCTCCCCTATACTGCATTTGTCAAGTTGTTGACATTGCATATTAGCTTTACCGGTGAGGTACAAAAGTTTATGCTCATGACCTAACATCATCGACAGTCAACGGAATCTCATTAGCTTACGGGCCAAAGCCAAGAATCTCTCTGCCGCTTATGCATGCTTCTATACTTAGGATCTTTCTATTACCGAGATTCAAACTAGTTCTCCACCTCGATTATTCTTTGCCGACTCAGCTAAGAAGCATTTTTAGATACACATTTCACTCCCTCCCACCCAAAGGTAGAGACTTCCTATAGCATAAGCATCTTGACTTCTAGAAAGTCTCCTTCAACAGTTCTTAAGTAGAATTGCCACTCTTCTAGAAAGGGGAAAGAAACTCTTCCAACAATCTAGATCTTAGCAAAACCAACGTCCATGCAAATGAAACAATGGTAAGTTGAGAGATACAGAAACTGAGCATACTTGGTAAAGCTTGATCTCAGATTTATCGAACCCAGGCAAGAGTAGAGTCACCGACTTCTTCACTGGATCAAACTTGACTGATGGCATCGAAATGCTGCTTGCCGGCAATGAAAGAAGCTCTCGTGCTTTTTTACTTGAAGAGTTAGACATTATTGCATCCCAATCTGCTGGGGAACCAAATGAAAGGTGCGGAATGAAGGTAGATGGCATTGGTGCAAAGGTCTCTTTTATTCTTTCTGTCGACTCTCCAGCTGCATTTGGAGAAGCAATAGCAAAAGCACCAGATACAAGAGCACCGGCTTGGATTGTGCTACCCCAATAACGCAATGCAGAGTCCACAGAGGCTGGATTTTGGGCGTCCACCACAAGAAAGCATCTAAATTTATGCGGGTCAGAGAAGGCAGAAGTTCCTCTCTGCATTACATGCAATCACTATGTTGGCGGTTGTAAAAAAAGCATGGGGCATGCCGAGCACAAGAGAATAAATTAGTAATTTAGTACCTCTAACATTTTCTCCAGTGCGTCCCATATTCTTGCACTTGTGTTACCGTTAAGAGTGGACTTGCTCCCAGTTAAACTCATGGCTTCATCTATCAGGCTTAAGACTGAAGGACCTGCCAATCTTCCCAGATCAGTCTTCTCGGCTATGCTTCGCAAGTATTTTAAGTACAACCTATGTAGCCAAATAACTGCATTTAGAGAGAGAGACAGAGACAGAGAGACAGAGACAGAGACAGAGAGAAGTTCTTCTGACCTCGTTTTACTGGGTGCACCGATCATCCTTAGTGTTTCCTCTGTGCTGATACCATCGTATACTATCATGTCAAATGTTTCTCTTCGTTTTCCTTGAGATTCATTCCACAAGAACCCGACATATCTTTCGAGTTCTAGTGCTGAAAAAAGGGAGTCCATCCCAGGAAGCACCCCAAGCTCTTCTCCCACCACCTACTACATTTAGGAGAAGGCGGCATAAAAATGTGTTCAAAAAGAGAAATTCCTTCTTTTCTGTGATACAACCACAAGACGTATCACGTCCCTACCCCTTCAAGAACTCCATTTGTCATATTAAGGCGGGAATCTGCTTCCTGAAGCCGCTTGAGAGGTTCGAGAAGCATCTGTCGACTCGTCAAAGATATTTCAGTCTCAGGAAGATACATAATCAAGCCACTATCAATATAAAAGCATGAAGAGGCCAAAAGACATACTTTCGTAGTCTCCAATCGAACAGCTGAGAGGTTGTCCTTGCATCTAATAGGGGAAGTTCCAATCTTACAATTCAAAAGGTACTCAGCAGCAGTGTCTGGTGAATGCATCACCAAGCACGTCTTAAGCCCCGCCATCGCAAAATGCTGATCGTGAGCATCAATATCAAGGCATGAATATAATGACGAAGACCACAGTAAACCAAGCTTCGCAAAATAAACCAACCTCCCCCTGTAACAAGGTGGGTGGAGGAAGGAGAATGGTAAACTAATAGCAATCCAGCAACAAACATTTTCACACTCTGGCATCATCATACGACTGTCCAGAGAGCTCAACAAGAGCTTAAAAAAACAATAAAAGCCATCCACCTGAATTAACAAGAACTGATTTTTCTAGCAAGTATGCAAAAATAAAAACAATTCATTTGGTCCACTTCAACTTTGCTATCAGAACAGTATCTGGCGATAAGGGAACGAACTGGAAAATTACGACCTTGCATTGGGGCACTTATCTCTTTCAAGAGCACAACCTCAGATTAAGAAGCCCGGAAACAAATGAACAAACAGACCAAGTCCATTCAAGCGCAAACGTCACCAGTTACATTCACCCCAAAACCAAAGACCACACTGGAATCAAGAACCAAACAAAGACAAGAAAAGAAGAGTGCCCATGTTTACCTGGGCAGCGAAAATAGCCGACGTAGTCTTTCCAGACCCACCTTTGCCCAAAAAGGTGACCAATCTAGTAGATCGCTCCTCGTCCTTGTCATCGGAAGAGGACCCGGCCCTGACCAAACCTCGACCTCGCCTTCCACGAGCTATGCGTGTGGTGATCGGCGTCGAGAAAGTGAAAGGGCAGGCGGGTTCTGAAATCAAGAGGGAGGAGGATGAGAAAGACAAAGCCATTGCTGAGCTTGGCTTTGCCGAAAAGTCTCGACCTTTCCGCGTAAGCAATGGCCGGGCATGTGGGATTAAACACGGAAAATTTCAATTAAAGGCTCGAAGGCTTTTATTTTCTTAAATAAAAATTTAAAATAAATATTATTTTAAATAAAGTTCTGAAGTGCTCTTATTATTTTAAATAAAGACATAATCAAAGACATTTTAATCATTTACTTTTTTCTGATTGTTTTCCTTTTTTTTTTCTTTCCTTTTTTCTACTAGCCAGCGAGGGTTGCGACCCTTGCCCAGGCCCTCACAAGCTCCACGCAGGTTGACCCTTGCCCGTGGCACCTAAGCGAGGCAACCCTCACCCTATCCAAGCGAGGCGAGCCCTTGTCGGCAACAGGCAAGGATCGTGGGGCGAGGGCCGCTACCATCGCCGACCAGAATGAAAAAAGAGAAAAAAGAAAAGAAAAAATGAAAAAAATCAGGAAAACGTAAATGACTAAAATGCCCTTATCAGGCTTTTTCTTTGAAATAATAAAGACACTTCATGCTCTTATTTAAAATAATGTTTACTTCAAGCCTTTATTTGAGAAAATGAAGACACTTCGGGCTTTTAATTGAAATTTTCTTGATTAAACACAAATGATGAAAGGCAAATTTCTCTAGTTAAAAAAACTGCCATGCCTGCTTTGCAAGGCCATTATTGTAATTTCAAAAGAAAATTGTACAAAGGTGTTATAAGATCAAGATGGTTTTTGGGGTTGTCCAATTTAGTTTTGATTTTGTGTTTTTTTGGCACGTTGGAATTATAACGTAATATATGTTTAAACATGTAATATATTCACTAATCAGAAACTAGTAATTAGTGGGGATTGCCTCCGATTAAGGAAATGAGAAAGAAAACATGAACCTAGATTAATTAGCCAGAGGGTTCCTACCATTATGTCTGCATCAGCCCCAACTAAATCACATCTTCCTGTTTCAATCCATGAGCAACAAAACCATTAACCGATGGAACACCAACCTTCCGTGTCGCTTGTCTTACTTTTGCACCATAAAATGTCGGGCCTGGAAAGGGACAAGGCATTTAAACCGCGCAACGATGACGCGCGACGTGGTGATTCAATCAGACACGAGCTATTATGCAATTTAAGTGCCATGTAAGATGGATGAGAATGTCACGCGGATAACGTGACCGTTCGATCGGTTACTTAAAAGGTATATGTACAATCGTTCACTCAAAAAAATGTAAGCCATTAGAGTGCGGTGTCGAATATATTTTACATCTTTAGCACTCTTTTGCACACGAAGGCTGACGGCCTAAGATATGGAAACCTTACGAGTGTGGTCAAAGAAGGGAGATTTACAAATGGGGAAAATGGGGACGCAAGGAATTAAACTCGACAACTCTAATTCATATACCAACTCAAAGTAAGATACCCGATTGTTCACTCCGAAAGCTTGAGCCGCCAGAGTGCGTCATGGGATATTCAAACACCGACTCGCATACGACAACAGTTGCTGATGAGTTATCGAACATAACGTTGATGGCACATGACCAACCTAAACAAATAGAGTAATAATGTGTACTGGGAGCTATACGAGTCTTTATAATACAGAAAGCACGATGCGAAGTTAAGCGATGGACTTCGGGTAAGTTTGATTTAGCATATCTAATGAGCTTTCAGTCTTCAAATCTCCCTGAGAAAATGCTGGAGTGTTTGGTAAGTAACTTTTGACCAAATTCTGGTTTTGAAAATGCTGAAAATTCAATACTTGAGGGTTCAATATTGGGCTTTTAACATCTCCAACGCTGAACCAAACCCACCATTCATCACCTTCATCCGTTCTGAGATCGTGGATTCAACTTTTGATTATTCTCACGCCTCATAAGGTCATTGACAACTGCATCACCAAACACAACTTGCAAGGAGTCGGCAGATCCTACCTAGTGAATTAGCAAACACTATTCATGTGCGACGTCTCTTTCTTCTAGATGGTTTAGCCATCACCAGCCATCAATTTCCAGGCGGATCTTGATGGCAATTGCTCTGGATTTCATTAGATTCTTTGTGATGGAGAAAGAAAGGTACGTCAAAGCTTACTTTCAATTTCTCGTGATTATTCGGCGCGTCCGATGTTTTCCGAACAGGGTATTGGCACAAATTATGTGCCGAGGACTTAAAGATTTGAACTAGTGTAAACCCTAATAAGATTCATGCATAAAGATATGAAATCGCATAGTTCCTGTGGAAGATCTTATGATCGTGGATTTTGAATTCGCAAAAGCTTGATCAAGCTAATGACATTTATAATTAAAAGAGGTGGACGACTACGGTCCTTTTGTTTGATCTCTCTAGCATATTTTAGCTTGATCAATAAGAAAATATTTCTTGAAGCAAATTACATTTTATATTCAGTAATTAGAACAATTTTTTTATTTATAGCTATTATAAAAATAAAATAAAGGTGGTGATGATGACCCTAAATAGACAATTTCTATATAGTCATGATTCGAGATGCATAATGCAAAAATAAAGGTAGTGATGATGACCCTAAATATATGAATGACGCAGGTTTAAGATCTACAAATGGGGGGACACAAGGGCCCAGAAATGATAGTTATGATTCGGGGGTTAGGAGTAAGAAAAATATAAGAAGATGCTTAATTACCAAATTTTAAATTAGGTCTTGCTATTTCCCTCATCTTTTCAATCTATACTCACATTTCTAGCCAACAAAAAAAATAAAAAAATCTATATTTCCGTTCAAGATAGCTTGTGAAGTATAAACGAGACAAATGACTCGAATGCGTATCGTTTATTCAAGTTTCGATTCAGGGTATGATCCAAATTGAGAGGTTTGCAAAAGAGTACTATTAGTTCTACATATTGACCTTCTAAGCAATTAAGTTGAATGTCTAGCCAACCTAGTCCATAGTCACAATTAATTGATAATTAACACGATACTTTATTCAGTTGTCGATTTTCGATGAACGGGTTTCTCATTCTGACTTAGAAAGTAATTTGCTAATGATTTCGAGCACCTATCGAAATAACTATAAGTGGAGAATACGTAGTTTTTAATACACCGATTCTTCCTTAAATGCACATTCGATAATTTGAATCTCCTATATACATTTCGCATGCTATTGACACGAACCGTTGCTCTAGTAACTCTACTTTGCTCTACTAATCATTTTAAGTGTTTCAGCCAACCCATATTTAAGATTGGAAGTGATGAGAAGAAAAATGCAAATAAATTGATCCGTCAAACTATTAGAAAAGCCCATGAAAAAAATTAAATAAATGAACCCATTATAATAACTAAAGTGGAATATATATATAAATACATATAAGCCAATCACGTGATAAGAAAATTATCATCTATAATCATCAAAGTTAGCGAAGCTTTTAACCCTAACTACCCTTGTTAGTACATGTCATTATGGTGGAGCTGGATATTCTCCTTCCCAAAACCATGCCGTGCCGTCACAGCTACTCATGTCCCTCACCACCGAAGCTTTTAATGACGAATTCTTAACAGCAAAATAATCAAAACCTATAATTCTGATCAAACACCAATGTTCATCATCACAATAATAATTAAAAAAAATATTGTAGTTGAACTAATAAACCCAAGATTATGTTCGTCTTTCTCATAACACAGAAGTGACAACTCAAAATGCCATGTACAAGGTGGAGCTGATGAAAGATCATTTTCTCTGGAACCCCAGGTGTATAGTATACATCATCACGGATGGTTTCGCTGGGTGTTGACTATGCACCGATCAGTGGTGCAGTGGGTTTGGCCCGGTCGGGACCAACCGCTTCTCCACGCCGTAACGGGGGTCGATCTCGCGACCATCGTCAGGTGGCTCCGGCATGTGCGGGGAGTGGGCGCGGGAACTCTTCCCGTGGCGTTTCTGAAACGGGGCGAAGTCGAACTTGCTGGTCAAAACCTTTCTGTTGATGGAACTGTGGTGAGGAGAAGTTGAGGATGAGGATGATCCGGTCCTGGTGCCAATGCCGACAGCGTGCTGTATGCTGCCGAGATGTGACCTGGACTTGTAGAACTCAAGGAGCAACAGCAAGAGAAGGGATAGCCAGAGCATGGTGAATAGGGCATGAGGAAGCTTTGGGGTCATGGTGGTGGAGGGAGGAGGAGGAGGAGGAGGAAATGGACGGTGAGAGGAAGCATGGGGGAAGAAAAAGCCAGGGACACCTATTGAAAAGAGAGAGAGAGAGAGAGAAAGTAATTTGATGGAGGTTAATAGAATTGACCTGTGTCGTTGCCTTTGCTTATATGGGGGAGTTTATGGTAATTACTAATTAGTTGTGAGTTCCTTTTGATGTGCTTGTATTTATGGAGAGAGAGAGAGAGAGAGAGGGGAAGGTAGACCCACTTTCCAATGAGAGTTTCTTAAAATTCAAGCAACAAGAACTTAATACTCATCATCATCGATTGTCAAACCTCCTATGATTTTTATTAATTTGTCTTGGATTATGCTAATTATGCCATCTCTTTTAGGATCTCTATGTGTGTATAAAATATTGGTAGTCTATCGGCTAGGGAGACCTCCAATTCATCCCCCCAACCATAGTGAAATACCATAGATACATAGTCAATTACATGATGAGAATGTGCTGATGACCTTCTCTATGAGTGGAAAAATGTTATTATTAGCAGCTGTTTGCTGAAGCTTTTTAAAGCTAAGCAGAGTTTAAAGTATCTTCTTTTTTGGAAAAAATAAAAGAATCGGTTTTAGAAAATTGTGAAGAAATTTCGGATGGCTACAAACGATGTTGAACATTCGTACGCATGAAGAAAAGGATGAACCCATGTGGCTGAAACTTTCATGGCCAAGGACAAGCCCTGTGGCTCTAGATGAGCTGGGACATCGGGTGAGTCTTCCCTTGTTAGATCGTTCCCAAACTACGAGGCACCTCATCGTGATCGATTGTGCCATGGGTACTTTAGCTCGGGACATGCAAATTTACTTCGAATCACAACTTTCGGCTTGCTGCAACCATTATTAAGAAGGTAGTATATGCTCCCGATCAGTTTGACAATGGCCTATCCCACTTTTAGAGTTTCAACATGAAGATTTTCTTTACATCTCAAAATCCCTAACCCATATATCCCAACACCGTTTGAGCGAACTAGTCGTATCAATACTTTTGCATCCTTACACTTCACCGAGACACCACGAAATCCCACATTTTAAACCATATGGGTACATGAGAAATACGACCACAATACCAACACGACGCTTGCTTGTGATTCGTCTTGTGGTGGTTGTCTGAAGATAACAGTGATCAGCGTCTTGAAGGCGCAATATTATCTTGTTCTTGAGGCGATTTAATAACTTTTTCACCTTTTGTGAAATTCAAATATTCCATCACATTACGCTAAAATTTTATGTATCTCATCTTATCCCAAGCTGGTTCGCACGATGCAAATCCCATCACCAACTGATGGAATACTGACAATATGTATCCTTCACGGAATACAATTTGGGCTAACAAAACACAGCTCGTTTTCCAGACGAAAATGCTACGGCAATGATTTCTCGTGCATCAAACTCCAAGAAATTTTTCTTTGTGTACGCTTTGTCGGTGCAAAAAGTTGCCATCAATATGGGTGATGATCTGATTGAATACCCAAAGTGGTGGGGAATACGCATTCCATGTTACCCGTGGACAAAGCAATGTATGAACAGTACTGGGTAAAGTGAGAGAACTCGATGAGCACAATACGAGAGAGAGGGGGAGGAAAATTATCATAAAAAGTCATAAATCTATTATATCTATGTAAATTTAATCATTATTTTTTTAATTTGATCAATTTAATCTTAAACTTTTGCTAAGTTAGTCCGTTCGATCAAATTTACCCGAAAATCGCTAACGTACATGTCGGTTGTCTTAAATGGCACCGCTGGCGCTAACGTGAATAATTCTTCTTCTTTTTTGAATTTTCTTTTGCTTACTTTTAATTTTTGTTTTGTTTTTTCACCGTGGCCTGCGAGCTCCCTTGCTGAAGCTCGTCGGTCACAGTGAAAGAAAAAAAGAAAAAGAAAACGAAAAGAATGAAAAGAAAAGAAAGAAATAAAAATAAAATAAAACACAAGCTAAATATTAGCTATTTTGAAATCGAACGGGAATGATGTTAAAGACTGTACGTGATGTAACAAGACGAACAACTTTGTACCTCGTTTCTAGCTAAGAAATAATAAGCCTTTTCACTAATTCCTCGATCTCTATGAGTACGTTGTGAATACGTGGCCTTTCAAGGGAACCTGGCCAAATTACTCCATTTTCCTTTTTTAGATTACGGGTGTATTTATTTTGGGAAACTTGATGATGTTCACTCTTAATCCTCATTCGACAAAAAAAGGTTTACTTTAGACATTTATTTAATACTTTTCCCTTAGCCTTTTGAACTTTCACGCGTTTAATTTGCTGAAAATGATCAATCAACGGAGAACCGTTTAGAATAAAAAAATCATGTATACTTAAAATTAGGAAAATGAATTTCCTTATCCGAAAAGGGGCAAAACATTTTTTTTTCCCGAAAAACCACTTTTTGGAAATCATTTCTGCTTGCAATTTATTCTCTAGAACAGAAACGTTACCCACACATCCTTAGCGTATACATATTCCGTGTAGTTTTTTGTGGGCTGTTGCTCGATTTTCTCGTCACGAGGTGGTCGGTTTCATTTCATGCAAACATGGAGAACGGCCTGTAGGATGAATCGCAGGCTCTTGAAGTTTTTTTTTTTTTAATTATTAAATTAGAATTCTAAAGCTATTTTGAGGAGGTATTTTTATTTCCTTGGTGGTGGTGATCTGTTCTGCCTGCGTGTGTTGGTTTCGTTGGCGTGATGCGGCATCTGCTCGTCGAATTTGGTCCATTTGCAATTCGATCCCTAGTATTTTGATGCTTTTCGAAAGCCGACATTCCACAATTTCGCACGTGTATAACCCTTATGTAAAAGGTCTCTCTCTATGTCGACTGTAGGCTTGTAGTACTAAGATAACGTTGTGTAGACTTCTGGAAATCTTGTCCCTATGCGAGATTCAGACTCAACCCCCATTCTCGTGGAACTAAACCCTACCTCTACACCAAAAGAGAATGACAGAAAAACTCAACTCGACCGGGACGGTAAGGGGGTGCATGGTAACCATTTTGGAGTAGAATTTTTACTCCAGAATGGCTTCTGAAATAGAAATGCGTTTGTTAACGCATTTTCACTTTTCTACTTTTGGAATACTTTTTCACTTCTGGAGTAGAAACGCGTTTGTGAAAACTACTTCTTTTTTGTTCCAGAATGAGTTTTCTACTTCAGAATGAGTTTTGAAGCAAAAAAGAGAAGTAACTTTTTTTTACTTCTTTGAAGAAAGAATGACTTCTGGCTTCTTTTCTAGACCGCTAAAACCTTTTGCATTTGTACTAATTCAATCTATTTGGTCGACCGGTGCTGACATGACGTAGCACGCCTGTCGGCCAAAATATTATTTTAATATTTTCAAAAATTTTATTTTTTTATTTTTTCCTTCTTGCCAAGAAGTGTGGC
>BCNH02000007.1:8092012-8104154 GCA_001662345.2 Metrosideros polymorpha var. glaberrima | reverse complement strand
TTTATATATATTATAAAAATAATAATAAAAAGGAGGAAGAAAAAGGAAGGCGGTTGGAAACTTGGAACGGGAGATGGATCGGGTAAACTAGGGAAGAGGGACTCTTCTGCGGCGAAAATCCTCTCGGCTCTCGGCGAAAACCCCTCGCTGCTGCGCCCCCGTCAGCCATTCCATTCTCCACCGACATCGTTTCTCCCGGTCCGTCCACCTTGGCTTGTTCCCCTCCTCGTCGGCGACTCGAGTCTCTCGTCTCTGCGCCGAATTGATCCGAAGTCGAAACAGAAGATATGGTGCGTACCTTCGCTTTCTCTTCAATTCGATGATGATAATAGTTGGTTTGGAAATTAGAGATTAGGTAGTTGATCCGTTTGTTCCACTTGGGGCGGGCAATTAGGGTTTGCTTCGCCGAATTTGGTCGATTTGCAATTTGTTCCCCTTGGGACGGGCAATTGAGGTAGTTGATGCGATTCGCGTCGGTAGATTAGCGTATATGTATTCTGTGTAGTTCTTTGTTGGTTGTTGCTCCATTTTCGTCGATGTGAGGTGGTCGCTGGTTTATTTCGATTCAAACGTGGAGAACGGTATGAATAGCAGTCTCCTGAAGTTTGTTTTTTTATTAAGCCTGAAGCTATTTTGAGGCTTTTTTAGATCTCATTGGCATGATGCAGCTGAGCAGGGCTGTGACTTGTTCGCTCCAATTGTCTCGTCTTTTATCAGAGTCTCCTCTGTTGAGCCGCCTTTGATCTATTTTAGTTAGCACGGCAGAGTTATTGTAGATATTGCAGCAGCTACGAGTGATATGTTATTGCGATCGACCATTTCATATGGAGGCTGAACAATGCTTTGGCGTTACTATGTAAATCACTGATTTCTTCTGGCCTGAGCTTCCTTTTTCTTTTGAATTCTGCAGTCTTCACTAGCAGCTGCAAGAGCTGACAACTTCTATTACCCTCCAGAATGGACCCCAGACCAGGTAACAATTGCTACTTTCAATTTAAGTGTTCTTATATTCTAGCATTTTGTATCTAGAGTTCTTACATTGCTTGTCTTTCAGGGTTCTTTGAACAAGTTCCATGGTCAACATGCTTTGAGAGAAAGAGCACGGAAATTGGACCAGGGCATCTTGATCATAAGGTAATTATTTATGTATAATTAGGGTTGCTCTTGTTTATTTCTTTCTTTTTAAAAGAAATAAAAAATTCTGTCAATAGGGTGCATGTGAATGCTATCTCTTATGAGGTACTTGGTGTTGGGCATTGGTATTACTTAGAAGAATACAATCTCATTAATACGTTTATTATTAACAGGAGTGCAAAATGAGTCCTGTTTTTGAGAGAAGCGGCTTAATGTGTGTCTTGGCTATTGATGTTGTGTCTATACCTGCCAAAGCCAATACAGTCATGAACTAATCCTCCCAATTTGTGTACATCCCTCGTCCAGCTTTAGTTCCTGTTTTTGGACCCGTGCGTGAAATGGTGTTTTTTGTGGGCTTTTTGTTTGTAATTATGTATGTAGTACAAGTTCACTCACACTCTGTAACTTCTTTTGCTTTAGTGTTGAGGTAGCAGGCATTCAGGAGTGATCTTTCTCATTAGTTGAGTGAATGTAGCCATTGGCTGGTTTTTTTCCCCTAATTACATGAGATTAGAATTAGGAATACTGATTTGAATCTTTTAGGAATAGTGGATTACAAGTTGCTCATCCTTTTTCCATCCAATTTACAGCACCTTGTGACAAATATGTTTAAGCACTCTCTCTTTCATTAATTGCCTGGATGGTTGTGATTTTTTATATTTAGCGTGCTCTAATTGTTAAGTTCTAGCAATAGGGTTACATCCAAGCGAGGAATCTTCTGTCTAATGTTATGAAAGCGTGCACTTTGAGGAGACCTTTTGTTCTTATATACATGAAGTTCCATTATTTTTGGAATTCTGTCCTATTAAAAATGGTATGATATGTGTGGTACAGAGTTGTGAATTGCTAATGTGTGTTATATTTGTCTGAAATTTTTAGGTTTGAGATGCCCTTCAATATTTGGTGTGGTGGATGCAATTCTATGATTGCAAAAGGTGTTCGGTTCAATGCTGAGAAAAAGCAAGTGGGGAACTATTATTCTACAAAGGTATGCTTCTTTTGAAGGCTTAATGCTTTCTGGTTGAGTAAGTTCAATTAGAGATTAAGGGCACTGCTGCAGACTGCAGTATATGTTCCATTCATGCATAAAAATGGCATGATGATTATGATAATCTATGTGGCCGATGATGGGAAAGTTTTGATAAGATCCTAGTTTAAATAAGATTTTGTTAAATTGCCCCTGGAGCACTTGTTAAACAACAAAATCAGAAAATTATAAATTCCACAGCATCGATTGTCCTCACGATATGTACAATCCATGCTTTGGAATCGAATATTTTCTTATTAAGTATGTCAAACAAGTGCTCTGTCGACAAGACAATACAAATTTTTGGAACCCAGTAATAATGATTTTCGTGATTGTTTATGCTTTTGTTTATGAAGATATGGAGCTTCACAATGAAATCGGCCTGCTGCAAGCATCAAATTGCGATTCAAACAGATCCAAAAAATTGTGAATATGTGATCATTAGTGGGGCTCAACGAAAGACTGAAGAGTATGACATTGAGGATGCAGAAACTTTTGCACTTCCTGCAGATGAAGGTAGGCAATTGTTTTCCTACATTCTATAATGATTCTTTTTATAAATAATAGGTGTGAGCCATTCCAGCTCCTTTCCCAGTGTAACTCTTAAGTGATCGTTCAGTTGTAACAGAGTTGCTTGTGATTTTGTGTTGGCTATGTTTATCTGGAGTAGTTTTTACTTTGTACTTATTGCCTTTTTCAAATCGCGTGAGGCCTGCAGTTAGACTTTTTCTTCTTTTATAATTTACACATCTAAAATTTTCACTATATATAAATGCCAACACGTGGATTATATATATTAGTTTTCCGTTCACCCTTTTTTTAAGTTGAATGGTATTTCAGATTTTGGCGGAAAAGTGAAAAAGTAGTCTTTTGCTTTATGTAAGTCAAAATTAACTAACCCAATGGCGTTAACTTCCTTTTCTGGCTCAAAATATTTTGTTGTTCAGAAAGAGGCAAGCTTGCCGATCCTTTTTACCGCCTTGAACACCAAGAGGAAGATTTGCAGAAGAAGAAAGAAGCTGAACCAGTACTAGTGCGCCTTCAACGTGTATCAGATGCTAGGCATGCAGATGACTACTCTCTGAACAAGGCTTTACGTTCGCAACTTAGAGTATGTTTTTGAGTTATCCCAAGTTATCTCTTCTTTCTTAATGTTCTTTTGTTTGTCAAATTTTGACATGAGTATTTATTTCCAGAGTCAAAAGAAGCGGATTGCTGACGAAGAGACTGCTTCTAGGAAGAAGGGCCTTGGCATACGACTGCTTCCATCAACGGAGGAAGACACTGCTACCGCATCAAAAGTGAAGTTTTCAACCAAGTTTGAGAGGAACAGGAAGGACAAACGGGCATTGATAAATGCGGCTTCTATATTTTCTTCCTCCGGATCTGCAGCATCAGATAGGAGCAAACTGGTCCTGGAGTCCAAGAGGAGGAAGATTAGGGCTGGCACAGCTTCTTACTTGTTGGCAGGTGGATTTAAGCCATCATCACTGTCGGGCAATGGCATTTCTTCAAGTAGACACAAGAGCAGCTCAGTGGCAGTGAGAAAATTATAGTTGTTATCACCGAGAGCTTCGCTTCTGCAGGATGCCGATAAAGCTTTTGTATATATCTACAAACGTGGTGTGGACTCTTGTTTTTTTGGAGTTCTATTGTGTCAGCAGTAATCCACCATGGATCATTTGGCGAGCTTCACTCTTTGTTCTTTATTGACAATCTTGTCTTGTCATAGTATGTAACTTATAAGGATGAGACAAAATTATGTGCTGACAGGATTAGCTGCTATGTTGCCTTCCTGGAGCTTTAAAGGCTTGATCGAGTGGTGAAATAATAGCTAGGATCTTCCGCACCGAGAAATCTGGGTTTCTAGGTTCGGTACCGTTTCTACCCAATAGCAATTTCTTTTCAGGAGGTATTCCTAAGAAGGTATTCCTTGTGAATCCCCTGTTCTTATCGTAACTTGCCTACTTTCGATAGGACCAAATCGATAAACTTAGAGCGAATTGGTTCATGATATCTTCTCATGTGACCCAAAGAAAAATTGCATCGCTGATGAGAATGTGGAGTCTCTGTTCTTGAATGAAGGATTCTCATGCGATCCTTTCTCTCCCCTGAAAACCTAGTATTTGATTGACTAACCTATGCAAACTTCTCATTTATGTGTCGTACAACATGCATTAAAATTAGGGATAAGTGCACCGAAAGTTTTAAAAATTTTCGCGAAAGTGCAATAGGGTCTTAAAACTTGTCAAGTTGATGCAATCAAGTTCTTTCGTTAATTTCGTCCAACTAGACCAACGAAAAATACTGACGTGGCAATTTTTTTATTACTTTCTCTCTCATAAATGGCATTTTTATATTTTATTTTTCAAATTTTTCTTAAATTTAATTAAATAAATAAAAAGGATTATTTAAAAAAAAACACCAAGTAACAAAAAAGATGAACAAGCCCTCGTCGGTGACCACCGCCGGTCGCCTAGGCCTCATTAGCCCTAAGAGAGCCCTCGGTGGCCCCCAACAAGGCCCAAACAACCTCCGCCGGCCCTTTCCGGTGATGGGCGGTAGCGGTAGCAACCAACGAGGCCTTAGTTTGTGTGTTCTTTTTTGTAGTTTGTGTTTTTTTTTTTTTTACTTTTAGCTTTTTCATTTTTTAATTAAAATTAAGTTTACATTTCTTTTTAATTTTTTAATTTTTTTTGACATGGTGCTTGGTAGACACCACATCGTCACGACGTGTCTTAAGAAAGCAATAAAATAAGAAACGTTAGCATTTTTTATCTTAGTTATACGGAGTTTTCGAAAGTACTTGATTAAATCAACTTGATAGGTTTTAAAACTTGATTGCATTTTTTAAAGTTTTAACATTCAATTGCATTTTCATGACAAGTTTTAAGACTTTTAGTGTACTTATCGCTTAAAATTAATTAGAGTTTTCCATGCAGTCTTGGACAACATAAAGGCCGAGTAATCTTGAAGGAGAGAGGCCGGAGGGATGAGCGTGCGGTTCTAAAAATGGCTCAACGCCTCCGTTCGAAAGTGACATTGCACAGCTTCACACGTGCGCAATCTGGACGCAAAGGCCTCTTCATATTTAATGAGTAACTGTAATAGTTGAGATAACGTTGTGTAGACTTCTGAAGATCCTGTCCCTACGTGAAATCCAAACTCAACCCCCCATTCTCAAGAAGCTAAACCCTACGTCTACACCAAGAGAGAATGAATGAAAACCCTACTCGATCGCGACGGTAGATTTCTCTGTGGAGTAGTTCTGGGAAATTGTTGACCTGTGTACCCTCCTCTATGCACCAAATCTGTTCGACTCACATCCTCAGTACGAAGAGATCGGATAAGCCGATATTGCGCACATCATTTTCTTTATCACCAGCCCGGAGAGAAAGAGGTCGATCTTGTAAACTGTCATTTTATGGAAGGATCATTATACCATCTCATAGTGACACACGGTGTGATGAATCGATCGAAAAGCGAGCAATTCCAAAATCGAAGTGCTACGCTAGACGACGTGCACATCTTTAGAGCCATGCGATTAGTTGACTACATCGCGTCGGTTGCATAATTCGCGTATAATGTAACTCTCGTCATTATATTGCGGGGCGGAGATTAAGGTTACTCACTTCGGACCATGGCCCTGGCTCGCCCTATCCGCGTCCGATCTACTAATAACTCCCTAGTTTCTCAAGACGAGAGAAATCCCTAGCAGGAGGAGGAGTGCTTTCCCTCTGTTTGATCCTATTATTCTACTGATTACTGATAAAATGGACCATGGACGCGTAAGGGATGATTCTATCATAGATATGCACGATGTCACGGTACCGATATTTCAGCATTCATGTCCCTAAGGCATTCCGTACACCGGCATGCAATAAATCCACCGATTAGACCCCAGAAAGAAACAGCAAACTCGAAAGTTTTTTTGTGTACATGTCATAGCAAATTCTTGTCATGTCATGGTTTTTGAGGACGTGTGTCAGGGGAGTCTCTCTCTCTCTCTCAGAGAAAACGCACGCAAGCATTGTCCAAAAGATAGACAGCAATCGATATCTATTCACAGAGAGCCTAAGGTAAGGTAGCGAGCTAGGCTTCTTCTTCGTCTTCGTCTTCTTCTTCTTTTTCTTACCAAAGAACAGCTGCATTCTTTTGGCTGCTGCTTCCTGTCTCTTCTCTTCCCCATACCCACCCAGTTCGGTTTGCAGAAAACATGGATTCACCGTGTATTCAGACAACTGCCCAGAAGGTGGACGGTCCTCATTCGCAAGTGTAACCTGTGAGCTCTCTCTCTTTCTCTCTCTCTAGTTTCCATTTGATTTGTTGCAGAGCCCTTGTTGAAAAGGCCATGAATTTTAGTCGAGGGGAATGGTTACTGTTGATTCATCTTTGTTTTATGGTAATAGAATTTCGATTAGCTTGAGGATGTTCGCTAAATTGGCATGATTCTTTTCCATTGTTTACTATTGGGAAAAGATCTTAGGATGAGATATCAACCAGATTTGATAGATGCGATTCATCCATTAAGATTTTCTTTTATTCCTGCCATAGTTACGCATAGACGAGGTTTTCTTAAGCAGTCCATCCGAGACGCTCCTTAATTATCTTTAACAAAAAAAAAAAAAAAACGCACTGTTTTCTTGTGTCTTGTATAATCAATGCATTAAAATGACGAATTCTCATTATTAGGTATCTAAAAATTGCTCGGAGACGCCTGTTTTAAAAAATATCTCCCCTCTTGTATACATTATTGTACGGAGATTTTTTCACTAGCTACAAAACAAGCGAAAGCCCAATATGGATTGAGATTGTCTCTATTTAAGGAGTAAATTTACTAGGTAAAGTTACCCCTTGGTCCAAAATACCTTTAGTAAGGGATTTATACATGAGACCGCACGCTCGAGAAAAACCTTAGTGTTATACAATTACAAACAAGAACAAGTTTGGTCACGGTAGGGGCCAAATGGGAAGAAGGGAAACGAGGGAAAAAAAGGAGGAAAAGGGGGAAAAAAGAGAGGAAAAAAGAGATAATCCATTTGGGCCATCGATTTGCATAGCAGACCATGAGTCCAAATTCTAGAGGCGTAAACTGACATTATATAGTGAGTCCAAATTCGAGACCTAAATGTAGAGGATCCTAACCCTTTTGGTATGGTCAGATTTAGTTGTGGCCCCACAAAATTATATAGTGAGACCCGTCATGGTCAATAGTCTGGATGTACTGTAGTGTATACGTACCAAACTCAAATTACGGTTTCCCATATACTTTGCATTGTAGGTACCGTGGAAGATATATTGTAAGATAGAACCAAATTACGTTCTTAGTATAAATTCAATATATAGGATCAAAACCTAGATTATGACAAAGCTGGACATAGTACATGGACCTTAGGGCCGATATGAGAAACCGACGAAAAGGAACGGAGACAAAGTAGAAATGAGATTGCAATCATAAGCAAATGAACGCACGAAAGCTGACCAGAAAAGGCCAACCTGATGCAAGCCAGAGCATTCAGAGAGGACGATTAGTCGACGGTCACGATTCATTACTGCTTGACTTGATGATCTTTCGCCCTAAGGAATAATTCGAAAGATGGATTACGACAAGTAAGCGCCGTGAATTTACACGACGCAGGGGCGGAATAATTTCCCGCAAGTGATCAAAACAAGAGCAATAGCTTGGTAACAACCAACACAAAAGATCTGTATTTACGTGGTTCGGACGAACAAGTAATCGACTGGTTAAGTGCGTGCAGAAAGGCAAGTTGAAAAGAATTAGGGAAGCTTCAAGTCATTCACTAAGCACATCAAAATACCATATTTATCACACTCTGAAAGTAGGTCTTCACAGAAATATGCCATACACAGAGACCCAAAATACATAAAAATCAGCAATAGATCTCTCCATGCAACATCTATATAACACACTATGGGGGTAATGCTGAGCAACAAAGTTCAGTGAAGCTTCCCTGCTTAATACCCAGAATAACCAAAACGTATACCTCCTTAGCCATTACACCTGACGCATAGCAATTATCCACATATTACTAGTGAAGCTTTATCAGCTTCGTCCATATAAAATTAAAACTTAACGCATGGCAAGTATCTACATATACTATGAATCTATAGGTAAGTAAAAGATAGAGGCGAGTTTCATTTTGCAATTTTTCCCTTCTTGGGATTGTCTGTATATGTAACTTTAGTTCGATATCTTGGCAAACCAGAGTCATAGCACTGGGAGTATATTTTTATGTAATGCAGAACTTAGTAGTTCCTCGTGTTCATGATTCAACTTCGAGTACAGAAAAGTTTAAGGGCTGCATCCATCTAATCAGGCAAATGTACCAGAAAATTGCTTGGGAGTTAAATAGACCAAATTCAATCTTACACAATGAACCTTATGATCAAAACAAAAAGGAAAATAGCGTATGTTTCGTGTGCAGTTGCTACCTTCTCTCGTGCAAGCAGACTTAAGTCGTGATACACATTGCAAGCATTGTGTAGAGTCACAACCCTTAAGGATGTCTAACGTCTTCGAGAGATATATGAATCTTATTGAAAGTGCTCACACGTCTCGAAATAAAAATAAAAATATTATGTTTAGACATAAATATGTCTCGTGCATATAAGTGTAGTGATACATCCACAAAACAAGAAAGTTTAATTTCCATGCACCATATTTATAAGAGAGTCTCGAGGTGAATTTCAATCTCAGATTCTCTCTCAAAACACTGCATGTCTAAGCTACCCTTTAGCTCATTTCTACCATACAGCTTGGTTCATTTTTAATTTTTAGTCTTCTTCAAATCCATGATAAACAATTTGGGGCACCAAAAGTTCTCTTAGTAGTATTTAGCTCATAATATTGAAGACATGAAACCTAGATGGCCAGGAAGATCTTATACGAGACTGTTGTCTACAAAGAGGTGCTATTACATGCTCTTTCTGAGAGATGTAAATCACTGAAGCTACTTCTTTTCTACTTGCATATTCTTGGAAACTATCAAGTCTCTTCCCTCAATGTACAAATGACAAATTATGGTTCTTCCATATGTCTTCATAGCATTCGCTCAGGAATTCTCAATTTGTTTATCTGAGTTACATTGGTATTGATTTCTTTTACATCGTTTACCAAGACATTACTTCAATGTCAACAAAATATTTGCCAAAAGAAAATTTATTGACATGATATCCAATTTTGCCTAGGGACTAGAAAAACAATAGAAAGGATAACCAAAGGGATTTGCAGAAATGTGATGCATAAACCACAGCACTTCAAAGCTTCTTAATTGAAGGGTACAATACACTCTCTCCAGAAAAAGTTTTCTCCCTAGTGAATGCACTCCTTAAAAGGAAATTACACAAAACAACCAACCTCTAAGACATCACCTAGTGCGGTTTGAGATGGCGACATATGAAGAATTGTCCGATCGCAGGGAGGAGATCAGAATCGGTACTCCAGTTTGGCCTTTCTATCTTCTTTCGCTTCTTCAGCAATTTTTATGGAACTCACGAAGCAGTGTTTTGTGGCAATATAGCTGAGGAAATCTAGGGTTCTGTTCTTGGCCAAATAAAGGAGTTGCTGTCAAACTCTTGAATGATACCTGCCAGGAGATCTGTGCTTCTGTTCGCAGGATAGAGACCGCTTGTTTCAGGATAGTAGTTTGCCATCTCGGCACTGCTTGTGGCTGCTGTGGCATCACACAAGAACTTGTCGATGCTGCTCAACGAGTCGCCCATCTCTGACGCGAATTGCCCATATTCTTGTGCGGAGTCGTCGTTGTGGATCGCTTGCTGGTGGGCACAGAAACCATCAGCACGGGAGAGCTCCGAAGCATTAGGGTTTCTCTCTTTGGTCCTCTCTCTTGCTCTCTCCCTCGCCTTTTCCCTTTCCCTAGCATCGCAAGATTTTATCTTCTCTTTCTTATTGCTAACATCCTGCTCTCGTTCGTGTTCTGCTTGAGGCGCCTTTACATCGCCGCCACAATCTTTTTGCTTGTCGACGTTTCGGCCTCCCAGCTCCTTGATGGAGCTCCTGGACTTGGAGAGGAGCCACTCGATGGTCTTGCTCGCCTTGTCGAACCCCAACATGTCCTGCAGGTCAAAGAACTTCCTCGACACCAGCACCGACAACCTTATCCTCCGGTCTCGCAGGCCTTGCAACGTCCGGATCTTGCTGTGCCGGTCCTTCTTGCCGGCGTTCCTCTTCCGAGGCAACGCTTTCTTGTCCTTCACGGGATCAACAACCTTGACCCCATTTGCATCTACGCGAGCCGCGAAGCTGGTGAGATTGGCATCAGGTGGTGCGACAACATGTCGTTGCGAGAAGTAGTGATGGAGAGAGGACAAGGCGCCATCGATGTGGTTAGGTACCGAAGGGAAGTGAGTGAAGGGTAAGGGATGGCCACCCGCTTCCTGATTTTCAGAGGAATTGATAATTGCTGGGGCTTCTTCTGTGGGAAGAAATGGGCTGTGATGACCGTCGCCGTTCGCGGAAAACATGCTTGATGATCTGAAGATTCTGCGGACAAAGTGGGCAAAGAGATCACAGAGGAAGGTAGAATGTGAGAGAGGAGGGAGATTTATTACGAGGGTAGCTGCGAAGCGAGCGGGGTCACATTTGCATGTTCAGAGATGGTTTTAGGAGCAAATAAGTTGGTAGTATTCGTCCCAGATGTGATCAATGCCGTCAATTATTTTTATGTTTAAAGGAGAGAGAGAGAGAGAGACAGGGATGAGAATTTCACGTGGGGTGGAGGTGGTATTGCCATGAAACCGACTTTTTTAAAGTTCTCAGCTCAGATAAAGGAGAGAGAGCTACTTGACGAAGACAGCCATAGGAAAAACCCTAGATAGAGAGAGAGAGAGAGAGAGATGAACAGTGACACTTGGTACCCCGGTCAAACAATCCTTTCTCTTTATGTATGTACCCGTCCTACTACTGCTGCTACCACCTCCTTCCTACCTCATCTTTTCCATCCATAATCTCTCTCTCTCTCTCTCTCTCTAGGGTTCCTCCCAGAGGAATTTTCAAATTCGTCTGAGTTCTTCTTCCTCCTCCTTCCGTTTTTTTTGCCTTTACTTGATCATCCTTTGATTCTGCCCATGAGCCAATGCAGTTGCCATTACGGGAAAAAGCTGATCGAAGCTCCCGCCTGCGTATGATCTTTTGTGACTTACTTCGATTCATTTGCTGAATATGGGATGTGGTTTACTAATTTTGAAAGAATAAGTGTGTTATCCAATAAGAAAAAACCAAAAAACTTAATTCACTTATTCATGACCATTCAAGTATTTATATCTTCAAGTATCATTCGCATGACTTTAAGCAGAACTCCACGCTAAACAGATCATATAAATCCTCCTTGCAAACTTAATTTAGTATCTTGTTTAGGGTTTAGGTGATTCGATCTTTAATTGGTTTTCGGTTTTTTTTGGGGTAATGCGAGAATTTAGGATCCGGGAATGATCATTTTTTTAAAGACTGACATTTTTGTAAACACGAGCAATATAATATTTGATAGGGAAAAGTACAAAAAAAATCTTAAACCTATTACATTGGTAGTAATTTAGTCATAAACTTTTCGATTGGGTCAATTTAGTCCTAAACCTTTTGACGATTTGTCGATGTAGTCTTTACAATCAACTTTGGCCGGATAATCGTTGACATAGATGCCGCGATCGTCTTACGTGACAAGGTCGGCGCTAACATGGACAAATTTTTATTACTTTTTTTGGTTTTTTATTTTCTTTTTCTTCTTTCCTTTTTTCCTAACTATGGACCTGTGAAGACACCGGCCAATCGACGCCGATCACAAGCGAGGGCTAGCAACTCTCGCGTGGCCAACAACCCCTTGCCTGTGGCTAGTAAGGCCGTCACAATCCTCACTTGGATCTAGGCGAGAGCTCGACGCCCTCAAGGCCACGAAGCCTTTGCCTGTGGCTGGCGATATCGCCGGCTAAAGTTGTAAAAAAAAT
>BCNH02000007.1:8047914-8080701 GCA_001662345.2 Metrosideros polymorpha var. glaberrima | reverse complement strand
TTTTCTGAGACAAAAGAAAAGTTTGGGGCAGATTTGGGACTTGACCTAAAGTTTGGGATTTTTTTCGAGACAAAAAAAAGTTCTGGGTATTTTTGGGACTTGACCTAAAGTTAGAGGTTTTTTAAGGAATTCGGCCTTTCTTATGGGGTTTTCATTCATCTGAGATTCTGAAGCAGCTTTTTGTCTGTTTGTCTTTTCTTTTTTCTTTTTTTTTTCTCTCATAGCTTTTGCAGGGGGGGAACGAAAAGTGGTTTATCATGTTAATCATTGATTAAGCCGCTTGATTGAGTTTAATTAAATGAGGACCTGCCCATCCCAGATTAAGCATGGGACTCCTCGCAATGATGCGTGCATGTGCATTGGAATGCAATGCGTATCGGCGAAGCGTGAGTGATTGCTTAAAGACTAAAGAGACTACATGATTTTGCCCTTTATACATGATACCCGGCAATTGTGTAGGGATAGAGAAAATTGAAACTGAATTATCGATATATTTAACCAGATTTTAATTACGATAAATTAATTTTCTATTGAATGAATTACGTAACCCATCCCTTACTTATCAAATTAAGTGAATTTTAGACTTAATTGAATAATTTAAGTCGATTCTATTTAAGGTTATCGAACAAGTCTAATCTCATTGAGGGTTGAATTCTTAACTTACAACACTAAATTGGGTTATCGAATTAGGCCCTTAGACAGTATGATTAGAGTCGTACCAAAGTAAAACCACAAAAGATCCTTTTGCAAACTTTGCAAACTTCAAGCGCACTGTTGTACACGAGAAATCAAGTAATCGACGGAAAGCTTTTTGTTCATCGGGTCATGTACAAAGCAATATCACCCTATGGTCCTAGAGCAAAGAGGTATAATGATAGCATTTCGTGATCGATCATAGTGATTCAATCAACAACAGACACCCTCTGTGTGCCCGCATGCTTTCTACGCAAGTCTTGACTTACGTTTCAAGAAACCGGCTAAGAGCCTTATTTTTCGAGTCTAAGAATCAAAAGGTGGGGAATCAAAAGGGCACACCACCCCCCGCCCCTCATTCTCTAGACAAAAAGTTAGGAGCACTTTCGGCTTTGGGACAAATGAATATTCAGCATCATGCGTCGCTGTTTTGGTACTTGCTAATATATATTACACACACACACATATATATAATTGCATATATGATATTAAAGTGAATGGGTGATGATAATAGTAACGAGATCATGTAACCCTTGGAAAGTTTTTCAATGACTTTTCCTTTTAATTTTGTCAGACAAAACTTGTCCTTCATCTATACTTGTTTATTTTCTTTCTTAGCTTAACCCTAAAACTACTATGTGCATTCAATATTTTGTTATAAATAAATGATGAGATGGTAAAAATGGGATGATGTTCTCTTGAGAACTTCTAATGATTTTAATTTTCTTCCAAACTCGCATCTCAATGGATTCTTGCTTTCCAAATGAACTCTAATCAATGGAAAACACAAAACATTAAATAGTAAATGGATGACAAGGGTGCTCGACGATTTCTTAGTTAGAGATTTACTTTCCTCGAGATCCACATTTTACTTTTTTTACTCTTACTTTCGATTTAACATTACTTTTGATCTGACCTTATTTTAGTATTTGATTAAATTGCAACACAGATACGAACTAAATCAAATAAGTGCACATAATCAGTGATTAATATAAGTGAACTCGAGATGTTGACGTGGTTATCAAAACTTTGATTTTAAGATTGGATAAAAAAGTACAAATCTCAACAACTATGAAATTGCGTTCCATTGTACATCACATAGTTAGAGTGATTTTTGCATATCTCGCGATGTTTCATAACTCCATTATTTGAGGTGCTTCATGTCTATCAAAATAATTTCTCTTTATATATACATAGTAAAATATGATAGATATTGTGTATCTACATCGGTTAGAGTTTTCGTTATCATATATTCGAAAAGAAAAAAGAAAATGAAGTTGGTGGGTGTGTGATTAAGGAATATAAGGGATTGCACTGTCCCACTTTCGGGATACACTTCATGGAAATTTGGGCATATTCTTTTGACTCTACATGAGCCCAAACTCAGACAATGGAATAAAATTCCCCTCTCTATGATTGAGACTGCTCCTACTTATGAACTATCTCTCTCTCTCAGGAGTCAGTGCATCATTCCTGCTGTGTCCTCATCTGTCTGGTTGGGCAATTTCTTTTTCCTTTCTTTTTTCAATGTTTTGTTAAAAAAGCTTGCATAATTCTAACCCACCATTCAATTTTTGGCGTGATGAATAATCAAATATATGTGAAAGACAGATATATTTCTAATCAAATGTGTTTGAGTAGTCTCTTTCGTAAGGAAGGGTGCCAGCACTTGTTTTTTCGTGTGGAATTTCTCAGTGAAAAAGGCTGTGATTTTGTTCGGGTCCCAGTGGGAGATCCCCTTTGATTTGGGAGGAATTGTGGCCGTCCACGTTGTTGACTTCTTACCTACTGTTTAAGCACAATCAAAGGGTGGTCTTCATCTCCCATCCTTTCTTCGACAGGAGATGTAGGGGTACGTCAATTTTCAGTATGTGTGTCCACCCCCGAATCTGCAATCACGTAGAAAGGTTTAACTTTGCTTCTTCGATGGGAAAAGAGCCCAGCACAATGTTAGGGCTCTTTTAGCAACAAGATTCCCCTATACTTTAGGTCTTGCTCCCTATTTATTTTTCTTTTATTAGAACAAAATAAGAGAAAATTGGGTCAACTGTTCCCCCACATTCAAATTACTGGTCAACATATTCTAATGTAGGAGTGTTTGTACTTCTAAGGAACCTAAATCTCGAATTTTAACAACGAGGGTCACTACCCAAAAAGGGTTTTCAAGGACATGTCATCCCAAAACTGCAAAACATTGTTAGTCACTAACGAGGAATGCACTCTCTGGTTGTGATTGGTCGAGTTCTAGTTTCTTGGATTGCTAGGCTCAGCTTTCTTCTAGCTTCTGGACCAAGCTGCAAAACAACTTGTCTAGCAAATGTTCTGAAGTTTGTCTGGTGTGCAGAGTCTCATTTCATTCTTCGTAACTCAGAACGTCTTACGCCTACTGCTTTTGACCCTCCAAGTTATCATTCTTCATGTCCACTTAACACATGTCCCCAAGTTGAAAACAGTAGCTGATTTTTTGTCGCATATGTGTATACATTTGTATGTGATATCTCTAAATCCACACAATGAACAGGGGTGTAGCTAGGGCTTGTGCCCAAATTATAATTACATGCAAAATTTAGGGTTTTTTATTATTATTATTATTATTATTATTATTATTATTATTATAGAGCAACACATCTGTATGATGTTCTATTGGCTTGTGAGCTTGTCCACAATTGTCACTTCGTATGGAGTGACAAATACATAAATGTACTTGCGCGCGCGTACGCATATCTATATAATGCCTTGCTTTCCGACAAACTTGCGAGATCCTTCCATGGAGACGATCATCAAGAAGCCATATGCGATAAAGTCTATTCGGTTAACTTGCTATTAAATGGCCAAAGGATGCGATTAAAAATAGACTATTTCTATAAAAAAATAAAATTCCAAGGTAGAGCATACGAACATAAACAAAAAGTGTTTTTTAGTTTGATATGCCCAAGGGATAAACATTATAATTCTCTGTCCAGATGACAATCCCTCGCGCATGCACCTATTAACAACTTATAATGTCCCATACACTTACCTCGAGTGTGGTTATAATTTTTATTGTATCGCTTGATCTATAGTGGAGTTCTAAGCTGCTCTCCTTGTGGATGTATGACCGAATCACATAATTATGGTGTCCGATTTAATTGTTTGATAGCTTGTTTCTGCAATAGTTGCAATGGTAGATGACTCTCGCACAATTTAGAATAGACATGACGCTTTTCAAAGCCATGTGAGCACATATGAATCACAATCGTTACGGATAATATCGTGTTGATGATAGGACTGGAGGAGGTTGGCTGAAGGTATTAGAGATTGTGAGTATGGAACCATAACATATAGGGGTGTGCACGGTCCGAATTGATCCAATCCCCGTATGGAACCGGCAACCAGACTGGTGGTTCTGGTCCCCATATTTTTGGAACCAAGGACCCGACCAGGACTAGTAAACAAGCCGAACAAAAGACCAACTAACCAAATCCCAAGTGTGCCAAGAAGAAAACCTGATCACCAAATTCTAATACAGCCTTCAAGAGCTCGTGCAAGTTTTATTAAAGGAGATCTAGTTTTGAAAGATTTTCACCATTGAAGTTGATCTGATGAAGGCTTTGGACTCTTTGTCGAATGTACTCCACGCTCTGAATTCCTCGGCTTCGTTCTTGGATGATGCTGTTGAGAAGAAATCACTCTCGAGGCAGGAGATAGAGAGGAGAGGCGAGAGACAGAGACTTTGAGCGAGAGGTGAGGCTGTGAGGATTGAGGGTTTCAATCTTCTTAGATGTTCAGGCATCTAAACTCTTATTTTAGTGGGGATGCTTTTTTTCATCGAAACCCTTGCGAAAAGGTAGCCGAAGTGCTTCCCACGTTTCTAATTCTCAATTTACTAATTTAAGGTTAATAAATTAAAATATATATTATATGGACCGGTCTGGTTCGGTCCCATCCCCCTTGGAACTGGACTGCCCGGCCACTATTGCGACCTCCCCGAAAAAGTGCACCACCTATGGTTCGGCTAATGGATTATTAAGCCTAGACTTAACTTGGGTTCTCCCAAACCCATACCAATTCGCAACTTGGTTCAAGTTCTTAACATGTCAAAAATTTTATTTGGAGCCGCCACTAATCTATTTTTGGTAAGTCGATTAGAAACTCGAGTAAAGTAATGGGAGGATCACTCTACTCCTACGAGCCAGAGATTAAATAGATTCGGGGACTTGATTACACTAGATTTCTCTAATGCCCTTTCGGTACCTTTTCTCTTTTATTTTCAAAAATATTTTTGCAAGCAACTTGAATTGATTTTAATTTAGCCACTAACATGCAGTGAGTGTTCATACGGGTGCGCAATCATTAAAGTAGCATTCAATAAATCAAAAGACATAAAATTAGTATGCAATGAAAAATTAAACAAAATAAACCAAGACAATTTTTTATGGGGTTTTCCTTTTTTATAATGAGAACTATGTTATATGCCATGCAATGCAAATCTGTTTTAAATAACGTCAGAAAATGTTCTAGAACTAATGACATGCAAAAAAATTAAATTTAAACTTATCCTATCATGGCATGCAAAATCTAATTAAATGAACTTAAACATGTGATTGCCAAATGGCATGGAAGATATAGCATGGCGCATGACATAGAATGACATGGTAATGGCACACATGATAACATGAGATGACGTGGCAAGATGCAATCCTAATCTATATGATATGCATGTAATTTTTAGTTTTTTTTATTTATTGAAAATTCGAAATTAAAATAGATGGAAGTTAACTATCTAGCATAAGATATCATCCAATTCAATTTAGTAATTAAATCAATTTAAACCCCAGTTTAAGTTGAAAGATTATCTTGCATTACTAGATAACATCATGCATGAAATTCTATCTACGAAACGTCTACATTATCTAAACATGCAATTCTAAAAAAATCTATCCTAATCTATATGAGATGCGATCTTTTTTTGGTATTTTCAAAATAAGAAAACTTATCTAGATAAAAGATAGGCAAGATATCCAATTTGGCTCAAAATATTCATCGAAATCCACAAGATAAAGATTAGGGTAATTCAAAAAATAATCCAACCTCTTACGAATCAAATTAGGATTACCCTAACCTTTTTAAAATCAAAATAATAATAAAAAATGATCCGCAGTAGGGGTGAGCATGGTTCTCAGGTAAAACCCGGAACCGGGGAACCGGAACCGGACCGCAGTTCCAGGTTCTAATGCTTGAGGGTCCGGTTCTCGATTCCATTTTTTAGGAACCGCTGGAACCGGAACCGAGAACCGGACACTAAAAAGAAAAAAATAAAAACCCCAATTCAACTTTTTCTTCTCACTTTTAGACTTTTAGTCTCTCTTGCAATGTCTATTATATTTGTTTTTGATTACTTCACACAGGTTAGGGGTGAAGTCATATAGTTGTTAAATTCCCCTGCTTGTAGGGTTCTACGTAGGGTTCCACAGTTGTTAAAACGCAGCGGAATATATTTGTAAATCGAAACCCTAGAACCCTAGACAGGATCCATGTGTATATTGAAATCGAAATAGAAGTTCGATACATACCTTTTGCAGATCGGAGGTGAATTGACAATCGATTGTGTCTAGATTAGCGCTCCAAGTGTTGCGCCTCTACCGGTATCCACACACACGAACAGAAGTCTCCAACGATCCAAGTGCTAGCTAAAGATCTTGAAGTTTTTCTCAAAAAACCCTTGAAGATAAAGAACGATTCTCTATCTATTTAAACAGCCTCATTACCCAGCAAAAGCAAAAGCAAAAGCAAGTGGGCCGGGCGATTTGGGCCCTTTTAATTAAATCAAGGTGCATAGAAAATATTAATTCAGTTAGCTATTGTGTGCGACCCTGTAGGTTCACTAAACATTAGCAGTGCGCTCAAAACTCTTTTTGGCCACAAGTCATAAGCGGTCTCTAGCAAGACATTATGACTACCTAAGTATAGTGAAGGTCGGTTTTTCGACACAACCTAATCCACAACTAATATTAGTGTATCAACCTTGATTGATTCTTAGGGCAGACCACTAACACTGCTTTACTCATTTGTTTAGTAAGTTTTTTTTTATATCTTTCTATTGTTGTTTAGTCTTTTACATAGTGTGCTTAGCTAGTCATTTAGTACTGAGCATGCAAATTAGGATAAGAAAACTTCAAATGTATGAAGCATCTTCCATGCTAGCTCTGTATGGCTGCATTATTTGTTTTACTAATATATAAATGTTTCATCTTTATTTTGAAATTTCTAATTATTGTGTTCTTGTTGTGTATGTGTGAATTGATTAACAACATCATAGTTATAAATTAAGTTCTGCATTTGGCTAGGAGAGATTGATGAGAAAAGAATATTTCATGACTGACTGATTTAGTTGAAGCCCTTCATGAAGAATTGCATATCCTGTCATTTGTTAACATTGAAAAGACTTCACAAAGCTGAAAAGCAAAACTAGAACACCGAGTGCACCCTTTTCATGTTGCTCTATTCAGTTACTAAAGTATCAACCCACACCAGACTCAGCGTTTAAGTATCATAATGTAAAAATTACAGTATTGAGAATGATAACTACAACGTTTAAGTATCGATACTCAATTTTGGGGTTGCATTAATTTTTGTTGTCCATATTTATCGCATTAGTACATCTTTGTTGTTTGATGAAGGAACCTGTAAGAACCCGGAACCTGTGACAGGGTAGGTTCCAGGTTCTAGGTTCCAACGGGTAGGTTCCAAGTTTCAAAAAATGAAGAACTTGTAGGGGTGGGTAGGTTCCAGGTTCCAGGTGGAACCTACCCAGAACCTGAAACCGCTCACTCCTAATCTGCAGTCTTTACGGTTCAAATTAGTGATAATAGTGATTCTAATGCAACCACCCTTAGTCAGATAATGCCTACAACAACTCAAAACTCAGGATAACAACCTTGTCAAGATAGGCAATGAAACTACATATTCAAATTTGGTTTAGATAATCACCTAATATTGAAGATTTGCTTTCAAATTAAGGATCGACGGACGACTCGCGATGGTGGCCGATGATGTGTTCACTGTGATCAGCGGTTTGGGCACTCCTGGATGGTAGCTCGGTCTGCGATTGCTCACGAGTCACAATGTGCTGATTTGGAGGAGAGTTGCAGATCAGCTCGAAGGACTTGCAAAACAAAGACAAGGTCAGTGCCTATGCAAAGAGGCTGTGGCCTTAGTGAGAGCAGCGAACGATGGACGGAGGTATGGTCTGCAACGGGTAGTGAGCTCGCGGCTATGGAGGCGTAGCAGCAAGGGGGCTCGACGAGACCGCTTCGCGAACAGGATTGAGAATGCTCGGCGACTGGGGTTGGAGCGGCTCGTTGTCTTTGCGCAAACTGTCGTAATGCAGGGTGCAACGAGGGGCTCCAACGACGCAGGGACAACCGTTGATCCACCACGGGCAAAGAAAGTTGACGGCTCGTTGCGTTGGCAAAGGAGCCAGCTCGGTTCCGGGGTCAGCAGGTCGAATCGTTGGCCGAGGTCTCCTTGACGCCTCGTGGGTGCGGGACGCATTGGGGAAGCGGCGATCGTCGGCTAGTCTTCAGCTCACGGGAGCAGGATGTTGGAGTACGAGGATACAAAGGAAGGAGCTTTAGAGCAACACCAGTGATGGCCAAGGGGAGGCACGCTCAAAGTGAGAAGGCGATGGCTCCTTCTATCTCCACCTTTTTTACTTTTCTCTCGTCTTTTCTCAAACTTTCTAAATCCCCCTTGTGCCGAGACAGAGAGAGTTCTTATATAGGTGACGGTAGCTAGGAAAGATGTCGGATCTTCTTTCCTCTTGAGATATTAATCTCTATCTCTTTCTCCTTTTAAATTTATATTTTATCCTTTTTGTTTGTGAACCAAAGCCAGTCACGATCCATTATTCCCTCGCATATCTGCGCTAACCTCTATCTTTATGGGACTAAAATTGCTTCTCAAGTTTTATCTTAATAAATCAATTTTCCAAATTAATCCCAAAATTAAGTCAAATTTTAGGTGTCAACAGCCATCAGTTCCATTAATAGGAACCAGGGACCGAACTGGTATCCTCAAGGATCAGACCAAACTAGCCGGTCCAGTCTGGTCCATGTTTGGTCCCAGTCTGGTCCTGGTCCGTTCTGGTCCACTTTGCTCACCTCTTAACATGAACGATTTAGTTTTAGATGAGTTCAAGGATGATCTTCTCTATATACATTTCTCTGCTCCCTCGTTTACAAAAACAAAAAAGGGCAAAGAAAAGAATGACAAAGTGGTGCCCATTCATTTCTACTGGACCACACACACGATTGATCCCACTGCGTTTCAATAAATACAAAAGTAGTAGCCACACAGCCACTGGGCTGAACCTGAGCTTTATATTTCAATTGTCCCTCTCTGAGTCTTCCGTCCTCGCATGAATTATGTGCAGCAGGCAGTGGACCACGACCCTTCATTCATATATATTAACATCGTTCATTACACTGATGATTCCTGCTATAGAGAGAGAGAGAGAGAGAGAGGAGGTTGGGTTATACTGTTGTCATGTATATGTATGTAACAACCTTAAATATGCTTAACGAAATATTACTTACATCTCGACTTAATGCCCCCACGGATCATAATATCATTTCGTTGGTTGAAGTGATTAGTGGGGTTTTTTTTTCTAGGATGTGTTGCTTTCATTGAACTTCTTTTTCCCTTCGCTCGGAGGTTGATAGCTACACATGACTGTTGAGAAAGTGAGGGTTGGAAACTTGCAGCTACCACTAACCTGACTTGAGATGAGTTATCACGTCGATGACACAGTGTTTAGGGATAGAAATCGCACTTTTGGGGATAGCTTCAGATGTTATTATGACCATGTTTGTTGTTTAAGCAGCTTAAACCGTCCGGAGGCGAGTTTCACAAATAAAATAGATGCTTAAATTGAGTTTCACAGATAAAACACATTTGAAAGCAACCAAATCAGATAAATTAGACTGCGGATGGAAATAACTAATAACACGAGTATTTGTGAAGATGACAACACCACCACCAACAACAACAACATGAGAGAAATAAGCCGGAAAGGGTTCATGAAGAGCATTGTGATTTAAATCAAGATAATTGTCCAAAAAGTTCTAAAACTAATGTATGGCAGTCAATTTAGACGAAAACCTTTCAATTATGTTCATTCAATTCCAAGCATTTTGACGATTTGCCAATTTAGTCTTTTCGGCCAATTTAGGCGCGAAATCGCTAACGTGACCGCTGGCCGTTCTGTGTGTTGTGGCTGGCTGTCGATGACGACATAGATATTTTTTGCATTTTTAAAAAAATATATATGAATTTCCCTTTTTGTCTTTCTTGTTCCTTTTTCTTTTCATTTCCTTTTTTTTTCCTTTCAACTATGGCAAGTACTCAACCATGGCCAGCGATTGGCCACAAGCGAGGGTCGCCCTAGCGGCCTAGGCGCCGATCGCCCTTTTTATAAAGAGTATCGCATTTCAAACCTATGGCATGTGCCATATAATATCAGGTCGAATCGTTTCCCCTCAAAGAGAAACGTAAACGTAAAAAAATTAGTCTACAAATTAGTACAGTCCTTAATGAAAAGGTTCACTTATACCACAAATATTTCAAATTCAATTGCTTTACATTTCAATATTATCTCTTTGCCTTTCTCTCTGTCCATAGGATTCCACGGTTCGTGATTGATCAAGAAAGTTTTATATCCTTGGAGTGGACGTAGCAACTAGCAAGGTGGTGATTCGGCTTGGAGATCTAGATTATCTGGTCCTCTTCTTTTCTATCCTCCGTATGATGGTTTCTAACCTCGCCAAGACAGATCATATCCTGTTATTTGTTTGCCGTTCCATGCATCTTGGCCATCCTTACTTTTAGGTCAACTTATGACTTAGCCCTGCTTTGCTTTGTGTACTAAAAACACACATTAATCCAAGAAAGTACATGAAATATAACTAACATTGCACTGTACTGTTAAGAACGAAAAAGTTTGCACATGCATTGCTCCATGTTAGGGTCTGCTCTTGCTTGATTAATCATTGGAGGGAGAAAGTGCATAGGAAAAATCAACTAATTAATTTCCATATAGTGTACTTGTAATCAATTCGAACACGCTAAATATAACTATCAGGGCAAACGGGTTTGCATACTCTTGAGCGTGGCTCTAAGAGAATGCGTGCACGTGGTGATTCAAATTCAAATCCCATGCGAGGAATAGACGGGCACTTATGAGTTTCACTTTTCGTTTTCGTGGAACCAACCCTAGATTAATATTTTTCGTTTAACCAAGACCTAAAATGCCCAATGAGAAGTTTCCATAGGCATCGATTTTAATATGTATCTAATTTGATATCTTCTTATTTCAAAGCTTCCCTCTTCCTCATAAACTCGAGTTGGTCAGTCCGAATGGAATCGAATAACTCAATTATTCATTTGTTGGATAATATCATCCATGTTTTATTTATTTATTCAGTAATTGGTAATCATATGTATTGTAATCAAGGTCCGCTGTATCGGGACCAACAAGGACCTATAGATGTTGATAGTGACACGTAGCATTACATTTCAGATTGTGAGGGACAGATGATTTGTGTAGTGATGGACATTTCCTATTGGACTTGATTCCTAATGCCTTTGGTGGGCTTATCTTGTTCCAAAAAATATTGCAAACATGCCATAGATAATGGATTATTATACCATGCTCTACCAGCGTAACCCCAAATATACTTAATTTTTCTGTCTCTCTTTTAATAGATGAAATAACTAAAAAAATTGTGAACTTTTCACGCAAGGATACCAAAATGGAACAGTCTTTACCAAATCAAAATCCTATCAAGATCTGCAAATCCGAATCGTAAATACTGCAAAAGGATTTGGCAACAAAAGAAAAAAAAATACAAAAAGGAGGCGTGATCGTTGAAGGTGAGTTGAGCTTCATGAGTTCTTCAATCTTGAAGGTCAACCTTATGCTCAAGTTCACCAAGCAATGGCGTTTGGTCGTGCCCATCTAGTGCTCAAGCGCCATTATTACTTCTGCAACTCACAAGAAAAGCGAGAAATTTTCGAAATTTCTTCTCATGGTTTTTTTTTTTTTTCATTTTGCCAATACTTTTCGCAGTCGAATTAACAAAGCTCAGTTGCATAGCCTTCTTCAACGATCACCTTGACATGCCGTCGCTTGATTCTGCGCACCTTCTTCTTTTTCCTTTTCCCGGTCCATATCCGTGCACGACTTCATTAGAAATTTCAGGGTTTTTTCCTCTTTCAAGTCCGCTAGTCTAGTTGTTCTTTTTGGCCAAAGATTTGTAGATTTGGTCAGAGGAGAAATTATTATCCAGATCTGCAGTGTCTCCTCTCGCGAACGTAGTTTCGCGGTGTTAGCTTTAGAAAAACAAAGGAAAGATGTCAACAACGTTAGCCTGGAACTGAATAGGGACACGCGACAGCTTGTTGCTCACCGTCTGTGTACCAAAGAGCAGTTTTAACACATCCATGCAATAATGTAAATGAGAAGGCAAATGATAGATTTCTGGACTCGAAGAAGATTATACATTCGTAGCGTAGAAACATCGTAGAAGGGTGATCCTTCCAACTCAAGTTGAAGTCTTACATCGATAAGAAATGGAAGCTCGATCCGATATTCAAATGTTTTAACAAATACGGTCGGAAACTTGTAAGGCATCTGACGTCCTCAACCTCACTTTGACACCACAGATAGATAGTCCCACCCGAGCATGCTGTCAATACGATATTGTCCATTGACGTGGGGTCGGCATTCGGCGCCACCGACATCCTCGTGGCTTTAATCTCCGTTATGCTAACTTGAATTTTACAAGCCTTTTTCCTACTAATGTAGCAATTCATTTCCAAACGGTATGGAATCAGAGATAAGTCCGAAGCTTAACAGAATAGACACATAAGCTTGGGAAAAGTAACGTATATAAGTACAGTCCATGCTGGCCAAAAATAAAAAGAAGAAGAAGGAAGAAAGCATTACATCAATGCGTGGATATTACATAAAAACATGGACAATTTGTACGACATCCTATATCTTCTCTACAACATATCATGAGAACAATCCTCAAAGGAAGCAATCGTACCACGTGGCTCACATATTCACATAATCTTCTACAGTCTTATTTGTTAAATGCGTACGTCATGACAGCGTGGGGTTGATGTCATGATAAACCCCACAAACTAGGGCTTCGCTTCTCGTGGGTATATGTTGAGATAGTGGAAGGTGCTGTTATCATCAGACCTTTGAACTTTGAAGAGATGTAAATTAGTAGATTATAGGATTGAATCAAAAAGGGTGAAAAAGATAAAAGCATGGGGACCAAATAGAAAAGTACCCATGCGTGCTCCCGGGAAAAGGTTATTTTTAGTGAAAAAAAAATGCATATAAAAATTAATGAAAACTAAAAGAAGGTCGTCTTCTTCTCTCAGCATCCATGTGCCCTAGCAAATAGCAGCATGGCAGAGGGAGAGACACGAAAGAAGAGCACTGACCTAATAAGCCCGTACCGTTCTTATTTCAGCTGAGTTGAAGCTCCAAAAGCAAAATGGCGCACATAGGAAATAAATAATATCAAGAAGGTATGGAATTGTACTGTGGACGATACAAATATATCCATAGATTGTAGATTGTAACAAAGGTATGAAAGCTTAATTTGTCAATAAGATTTTATGCGCGACGAATGAATTCTCGTGGGATTTGCTTGATCTAGCATAAGTCTTTAGAACTAGTTTTAATGAGATGCTTGATCCTATAACATTTTATACATTTTCGTGCGTTTAGGATATGGTTTTTTTTCTTTTTTTGTTAAAGACAAAAGGAAAGTTTACTTTTCAATCTCCCGTCAAAATCAGAAAAAGAAAATGATGAAAATGTCTAAACACCTTTAGTGACTTTAATTTATTTTAGAGATTTAAAAGTTGAATGTCTTATCTTAGACGTAACGCAGCTTGAATCATCTAGCGTGAAATGTCTTGCGACATAAACACGCACACAATCTCGGTCCGAACCCTATTATGCTGTTAAAAGGTTAAATGAAAAGCGACTAGGTTTAATGATTTCTTGTTATTGCTTTTGTTAGCCAACCCTGATTATGACTCTGTAATGACTCAGACCTTGTTGGTCAAGAGAGCTTCGAGGCGGCGATCGCCCCTTTTCATGGCCTCTTTTTCCTTTTCTATCAAATTTGTTTTTTGCTTTCTGCCCCCTTGTTTTTTTTTTTTTGCCAAAAATAATCACGAGGGGGAATTGTTTCTTGACCTCTTTCAGCCAAACCAGATTACAGGAAACAAAATAGAAGGAAGGGTGTGCAATTTAATTGTTTATGAGATGTGGAATAAAGCAGTGATTATATTGAAGGCACGGGTTACCACGCCACATGTAAAAAAGAAAAAGAAAAAGAGAAGTGACTAGAAACATAATTATTTCCATTGTGCTTTGGCCTGCACTTGCTTCATTAACTTGACTAGAGCAAACAGCTATGGGATTTCCTAGCTTTATAGTTTCTTTCTCAGTGTAATGGAAGGAAACTTGCAAATGGACCATGAAGAAGGTTTACAAGTAGGGATGTACCCTACTTTGTGATGTGTAAATTAAGAAAATATTGCATTATCCTTAATGCGTTGTTTCTTTTTCTTTTGGATTAACAAAGTTTGTAATTGATATTTTCCTTATCATGTCTGCTTGGCAAGCGTCTTAAGGGTACTCATCTTAGGGTTTTCACGTTATTTTCCTATTTTGTCCATAAGGAAGCATTACATAGACAGTAGATGGTAGATACGCATGCGGTGGATCTATAAAAATTCAACAATACTTCCATTTAGAAATCGCATTTATACGAGAGAAACAAATCAGTGACGATAATTTTTTCAAGCTCCTATTTACGTTCCCGTTAGGAAAAAAATCTTTTTGGTGTTACGCAGTTAGCTAATATTCGGGACAAATTTTTATCTCATTGTTGAGGAGATTTTCTCTCGAGGTGCCCGAGCCTTGAGGAAGGGTTAGCGTTGAGCAACATCCCAAGGAACGGGTTGAAATAGATAGGCTGTCAGAGGAGGAACGAACAATTCTAATATACTCAATGAGTGTCGAGTTACTTGTTTTGGAGACTTTCTCAATGGTTCATCACCGAGGTCAATAGCAATGCTGAATTCCAACAGTTCGGAATTCCAAAAGTCTCCCAAAACGAATGAAATATTGGGGTATTTATCGTGATAGAACTAAGATGATTGGCTAATAGGATCGTGCCATGTGGCAATCCCGGTATAGGGAATCAATAGAAATTAGGCTGCCAAGTGCCGGATGGGTTGTCTTGTGTCAAAAGGACATGAGCGACAAATCCCATTAAAAAGGGTTAGGGAATAAGCCGAGTTATCTCTAACAAGCACCACTTTGAGCCCACCAAGTTAAAACTCTCTAAATTTATCCAAAATGGACAAGGATAACCAAGAATCCTACCACCTATCCCAAGTCATCCTTGTATTGAGTAAAGCTCACACGAAGTTTATTGACGTAATTACTCGGATGTAATTTCACTATTGACGGATTAAATTTATGAACTTCTCCGCAACACATCTGTGCAACTTCTGTTTCACCAATGTTTTCACATATGCATTTTTAAAGACATTATAATGTCAATGAATGGATTAGCCATACCAGGCACAAGGTTGGACATATAGAGACACGGGCACTCCATTTCATTCCAACATTTTGAAAACCTAAACAATCATGCAAAAAGAACATCTTCTCCAACATATATATCTTCCTGACTACACGACCCACCTTTGTATGATATCGTTGCTGGAATTGGTGGGTAGGGGCCTTGTTGATTAAGATGTAAGTAATTCTGTGGCTAGCACAGTGGGTGCCCTTGTCTCCATGAACCATAATATACAATCATACTCTCTCTCTCTCAAAGGGTATTGACCTCCTGAAACCGAGAAAGTTATACGTGGAGAACTGTTGAGGAAGGCCGAGAGAGAGAGATAGACAGAGGGTGGAGTGTGTTCCAAGACACAATGATTACAAGGTCTTGGGATGGCGTGGAAATAGCGAGCTGAGTGTGGAAGAACGTGGGGCCTTGACCGAGGTAAGGAAAGGTGGCTGCGATGCCCCCCGGCAATAAAAGAATAAATAAATTGACCAATGAACAAATAATACACAAGTAAAAACAAAGGGGAAAATTAAAAGGAAAAAAAAAAGGAGAGAGAAAAGAGAATGATAGATGGAACATAGCTATGCCTTTTATCATGACGATGCATCAGCCTTTTTCGAGGCTTCGGTCGGTCGACAATCTGTGCGTTACCTTCACTGTGCTCGCTTTGTGTTTTAGCTTCTCTCTCTCTCTCTGACCTACGCTCGTGTCCACAGAATGTAATTATACACATTGAACCAATCGCAAAGCACCATAATTCTTAGTATTCTTTCGGAGCATATAAACAGGGTGGGAAAAAAGAAGAAGAAGAAGGATCGCCCCACCACCACCACCACCAATATCTTTTGATAGCTACATGTATATATCGATGGAGGATGCCGTAAGAAGAAAGGAAAGTTGAGGCTCCCTAGACTATATACTTAGAGTGGTGCAAATTAGAAAATTCAAAACGCCAAAAGAAAAAAAATAAAAAAAGACTGGGGGAACAAAAAGATACCAACAAAACCCACAAGAGCGACTCAGCTGAAGGCAATGAGGATAAAAAGGGGTCTCATCAAGCCCCCCACAAACTACACACACAAAGGCAATGACAGACAAACCTACCAAGTGAAAGAGATTGAGAGAGAGAGAGAGAGATTCACATAACTGGAATTAAACCTTGGCCTTTTCCTCTCCACCACCACTAGCGAGGGATAGAGAGAGAGAGAGAGAGAGAGAGAGAGAGCTCAAACCCCAACAAGAGAGCACTAGAGAGAAGCAAAGAGAATCAACTCCATCCTTCTTCATCAGTTTTATATCGAGCGAAGGTCTTCCCTGCCCTCCAATCCTTTCCCTAGAAAGCAAAACTCTTTCTCTGATAACCCTTTTGTGCTTTTGGTCAATAGAAGTGCATACCAACTTCAAGAATCTTCCGTTTCAGTTTCATTTTTGCTCCTATCAGAGGGAAGGATATAGAAGAAGAAACACCCACCAAGGCCACAAGCTTAAAGACTCTCACTCTTGTTTTCTCTTTTGGTCTTTCTTGAATTTTAGCTTGTGGGATTTTAGTAGGTGGGTATGAGTGGAAAGATTGAAGAAGATCAAGGAGAGTGTTCCGAAACCATCAACAATTTCCACAACACCCCCCACCACCTACAAGATCACTACCACCACCAACAACAGCTGCTCCTCCAGATGCACCACCACCACCACCACCACCACCAAAACGACCACGCCTTTGGCGGCGCAGTCTTCCACCCGGACCTCCAAGTCCCGCCGTCCGTCCTCCCATGGCCCCTCCCGCAGGCCCACCCGGCCTTCCACCAGGTCCGCGAGCCGGACCCCTTCCTCCTCCCTCCCCCGCCTCCTTTGCCACCGTCTCCCTACGGCGGCTTCTTCAACCGAAGGGCCCCTTCCTTGCAATTCGCCTATGATGGCGGCCCAGCTTCAGACCATCTCCGGATCCTATCGGACGCCCTCGCGGCAGGGGCAGCAGCTCATCCTGGTGCCACCGCCACTGTGGCGCCGTTCGGTCTCCAAGCGGAGCTGGGGAAGATGACCGCCCAAGAGATAATGGACGCCAAAGCCCTGGCCGCCTCGAAGAGCCACAGCGAGGCCGAGAGGAGGAGGCGAGAGAGGATCAACAACCACCTCGCTAAGCTGCGCAGCTTACTTCCCAGCACCACTAAAGTAAGCAAAAGAGAAAAACGTTCCGCATATTTTTTTCGCTCGCTGATCGTGTTGTCATGTTCATGCCACACAAACGAAACACCCAGCAGAATTGCACGCGCACTCAAAGAACAGAAAGCACAAAAGAAAAGGGAAATCGAATGGCACTTATATATAGTTAGAGTTACATTCAGCACGCGTATAGCGTGGAAAGCGTATTTTACGTTCGAGAGTGTCGTATGCGAAACCTTTTTAGCTTTGTCTATACAATAATGAACATTTCTTGCGCTCTCTCTCTCTTTTCAGATCGAGAGAGAAATCTGGGTTGAGATCTCTTTGGTTAGATTCTCTTTAATATTTGCTACTTCCTCGGTAGACATGTTAGACAACATAGGCGGTGCCCTTCAAATCAAAACCTATCTCTCCCCATGTATTGCTGATGACCCACCATTTCTTTTTCGTTTGATCAATGTCAAAGATTATGTTTTTTTTCTTTTTTGCTACTTAACACTTTTGGTATTCCATCTCCGAATCTTTGGGGGTGGTTCCGAGGAGGCGATAATCGAAAAGGGAGAGAGGCGTTAATGTCGCTGGGCTGACACGATAAAGGGAAACCATTTGAGCAGTCGAAAAGGCTTCCCATGGATAATTCTTGCCGGATATCAATCACTCCGAGTCCCCTTCTTTTTTGCCTTTTCTTGTTTAGATGAACAAAGAATGACAAGAGATAAAGAGGAAAGAGACAAGCTACTAGCATTCTTGTCAGTCCATTGCGAAAAATCACCTTTCTCCAAGGTAAAAAGAAATAGATTCACCATGAAAATGCGAGCTTCCGTTGGCATTTTTTATGCTTTCAGCCAATGGGGTATTCTAAAACCAAGATGGTGATGTCCATGATAAGTGTGCTTCGTTTCATACTTTTTAGATGGTTAGAGAATGCACTCAACTTGCTATATGGAAAGCCATGCAAAATGACTTTCTTTTGTCTAGCGACTGTTCTCGTTTTTAATTTCTTTATTTTCTCTTGATGTGATGCGAACAGACCGATAAGGCCTCGTTGCTAGCGGAAGTGATCCAGCACTTGAAGGAGCTGAAGCGCCAGACGTCCCTAATCGCGGAGACGAGCCCGATCCCAACCGAGACTGACGAGCTCACGGTGGACGCATCGGATGAAGAAGTTGACGGCAAGCTCGTGATCAAGGCGTCGCTGTGCTGCGAGGACCGGTCCGACCTCCTGCCCGACCTCATCAAGACCTTGAAGGCATTGCGGCTGAGGACGCTGAAGGCCGAAATCACCACGCTTGGCGGGCGTGTGAGGAACGTCTTGTTCGTCACGGGCGATCACGATCAGGACTCGAGCGGCAGCATGGGAGAGCACCAGGAACAGCAGCAACACATACAACAGTACTCGATAAGTTCAATACAGGAGGCACTCAAAGGGGTGATAGAGAAAGCTGGTGGGGGCGACGAGTCCTCGTCTGGGAATGTTAAGAGGCAAAGGACTAACGTCAATATCCTCGAACACAGGTCTCTCTAACATTGTCAACCATTTCTAAATCTTCTTCTAACTTCCTTCTTCTCCTTCTCTACTCTCTCTCTTTCTTTCTTATTTTCCTTATGCTTGCGGGTGTTTCTTGTTTCTTTCTGTATTTTTATTTTTTTGGAGGGTTTCGGCGTGTGCTTGTGTCTCTCGGCCACTAAAACAGCCGGCAATATGATGGTGCTTTTTTCTTTTTTTGAAATCACGTACACGGCTCCATTTAATGGAGAAACAAGAGGCAAAAAAAATGGCGTTGTACGTGTGTGGTTGGTGGGAAAATTCCGGCATTATTTACTGGCGCTTCTGGTCTCGTTTGGGCTTTTGGCACAGAGAGAGGTGTGAATTTGAAAAGGAGAAAGAGAGCGAGAAATCTTTTTCGTGACAAGAGAAAACTTCTGAGAAATCCCATTAAAGGAAATGTAAGGAATTGATTGCTCTAGGGTTTTCATCGAGTCGGGTCCAGTTTATATCTGTCGATCTTCTGGTTGTTCTTCTTGCTGTATATGGACAGTGTGTACGACGTCCTACGTGTGCCATTTTGTCTCCCTGGGTTGCGTGACGATGATGTTTTCGTCCCAACCTTCACCATCACCATCACCATCAGCATCTTCTTCTTCAATGGATTATGCTGTCGAGGGTTTTATTTTTACCACAGCCTTGTTTTGCTAAATGAAGAAACGGAACCCCGATGAGGCATGCATGTTCTGCGTTTCGTAGTGCATTAGCCATTTTGCAACAGGCTAGTTAGGGAATGTTGTGCTCTGGAGGATCATCGTTGGTGTACTTATTACATGCACGAGTGAAGCTGTGAACCATTTCCAGGTTTTTGTTTTTTTTTTTCTTTCTTTGTTTTTGGAGGGTCTGCTCGATGTTGATTTGGATGTGCATGCGAGTATTCAATGTAATGACAGGAACATTTTGCTCCTTCCAGATACTGTCCCCCTTAATTTCTTGAAAGAAAATTACAGTGTGTTCTTACCTGTGATGCTCTAATGCTTTGCACCTCCAATTAACTTACCGAACAAGAAAGCTTTTGCATTTTCTTCGTTGGATCTCGTGCCCTCGTAAAGTGCAGTGTAGTTGGAATGATTCAATTTTCAAGATAGTGATTTTATATCATATAAGGGCAATCGGTGAATTGAAGACCGTAAAATTTCATTAATGTTATTCAACAAGTGCATATGGAAGTTCGTTCTTAGGCATTCGCTTGTTTATTTTTCACCCTTTTTTATAATTTTTTTATAATTTTTTGCTATTATTCTTTTCTCCTCATAATGTGAGAGAAGGGATAGTATGATTTGCACACAAGTCTCTGGTACGTCCTTGGAAAGGAGGGAGGACTACTCCGGTCCACAATCCCACTCTTGATTCCATGCCTTGGTACTGTACTTCAGAAATTTGTTGAAATTGTGCACACATCCAACATGGTAATGTGGTGGGGCAGACTGAAAGTTATGTAAACGAATATAGCATTTTTAGGATTTTACTATATGGTGTCGTATTTTTCGAATGGGCAGGTTAGCACTCCCATTTAAAACTATCTAAGATGGTTAAAATAATTTGACATACTCCTTTGCCAAGTTGCCAACATGGATGACAATGCAAATTAGTAGATGTTTTTCAACTTTATGTATACCACAACAGGCACCTTCCATTCTGTGTGAATCACAATTCAAAGAGTACTGAGACTATAATGACTGCGCATCCCTATTTCATATAAATTTTCAATTTGCAAACTGTATACCTTCATTATTTTGCATGTAATGAGTTTTGTCCATCCGAAATATTTAAAACTGCAAACTTGAAATTATTCAAATTTTAAAAAGCTCGATCTACAATAAAGAAGGCCCAAAATTTAAACTTAAGCTTCAAAATTTACTAATCTTGTATATCACTTGCCATTTTATCTTTATCTGTGTTCTTCTACTGATGAAATGTTCGGGCTATGCCCTAGTTGAGACATGACAAAAATTAAAGGTCCACAAACTATAACTGAGATCGCACATTTAACATTTGTTGGTATTAAATACTTTATGCCACTTCTTTTTTCGTTTATTTTTGCCATTTTAATTGAGTAATGTTAGTTCTCTCCTTAATCCTATTCTTGTACTAATTTTATGCCTTATGCCGGTGCATGTACTTTTATTTAGGAAAATATTGCCTAAAAATTATCCATTATAAAGTGCAAACCTAATTTGCGGTAGTTAAACTGCAATAAATACCTAATTGTATGTAAAATTTGCCTTAAGTACTTTTATGTAAAATCGAAACAACTTATCAAGGCTGACTTTCCAACCAAAAATAATTTAAAAAAGACTTATTAAGGCTGACCAAGTACATTGATAATTCTCTTTTAATTGACACATTGAGAGTCATAGATGGTAAATAATGAAGGAAATTATAGGCAGGTCATATTGTTTTTTACAACCTACTACCGAAAGAAATCTCTCTTTTGTCATCTCTCAGAATGATATTGGAAGAAGCGAAAGCTTTATATATTTTCGAGTTCTAACTTGTCATCTCTCAGAATGCTTTCATGATGGTTGCAGTAGTGTTATTTTGTGGAAATACTTAATCTCAAGTCATTATTATTATTATTATTTTCCCCGTCCGCTAGTCTTCTTTAGAACTTATATATTCTCATTATTAAGTAATTGAAACATAAGTTCAAAAAAGAAAGTAGGTTTCCTTTGTTATTCCCATTGGATCTCGATATCTCCCATCTTAAACCAAAACTATAAATAACTTGTGTAATGCTGAGATGGCTTACGTTCAATCACTAATGAATCACGTCAACAAATGTCCTAACGAAGGATATGCTAGCTACTTGAACAAACTTAATAGGCATTTATTCGATATTAAATCACTTAATGTGCAATATTAATTTCTAAGGGTACTGGGTTAATGGACATAATCCAATATTTTACTGACGTACGAGTGTTTTCCCATACCATAGACAGAGGATAGCTAAATTGCGACGCTATTAGCATGTCTCACATGTTCGTGAACTTGAGCATTTGAAAGTTCTTACATACAGCACATGACCATCGTTTCTCATCACATTTGAGAAATTCATAAATTAGATTGATAATGCTGGAAGAATAATACATCTATCTCCACTTACTATACTGTCACATTGCGCGTGTGTATATATATATGAGTTGGAAACTTAGTTTTTAGATAATATTACTACGCATCTCGCTCGACAAAAATGAACTCTAAAGATTGATCCATTATTCCTCCAATTTTGATAGAACCCAACAAATGGAACGTGAGAGAGGAGATCATGTGTGATGCTGATTAAGGAAAGGTTGCCTTCAAGATCTAGATTTTGAATTGTCTTCACAATCATGACAATTTTATGCCACAATGCCGATCGGGAACCCTCTCCTTAGACTAGTTATTTGATGCGCTCTAGGGTTCTTTCATTATCATCAACCACATCTTAAATTGCACTATTCATCTTCAAATTAATAGCCCCAAGGACTATACGGTTCGAATCATTATGTCGTATGTCTCACTATGCTTTACCGGATGACGCGATTCAAGTAGCTTTCAACACATGCAGTGTAGTAATCGACAAAATCTTTAGCTCAAGGCCTGAATTAATGAGGGTTTTCAATTTCCCATCTTACCCTCGTTTACAAATTGCAAACCCAAATTTGCCCCTTTCAAAACAAAACCCGGTAGATCCGGCGTTTCTCTTCTTCCTCGCGCTTCAAGCTCTTGCGATCGCTTCTCTCAACTTCCGTCGCTCCTTTTGCTGAAGAACGTCTCGCGCTTCAAGCTCTTCGCTCACCTTCCTCTTCCTTCCTTGCGAACCCAGCTCACTCGCCCCTCCCCTCAGCTGGCGACAGGTGCCGAGGAACGTGTAATTTCGATAGCTTATCCAAGTTTCCTTTTCGCCTTTTAATCATGAACATTGCTTGCTTCGACCGGTGTAGATGAAGGAGAAATTCGACGCTTTGGCAGCAAGAATTTCGAATCTGGAGTCGATCCCTTCGTCAGAGCCTAAAACCTGCCCGGGTACTTCACGTTCATCTGATAGTTCATTTGAAGTTTCATAACATTCGATTTAATGTGAAATGGTTAGGTGCAAAACTGCAGTTTGGGTCGGCGTGGTCATTGTTCAATTGGCTTTTGTCTGTGATTTGTAGCCTTTCCTGTTCGTTAGGAGTAAACATATTCTACCGAAGAGATCTACGAGTTGCCCAAATTACAGTTGCTAGATTCCTTTATTCAGTTCTGGCATATAGTATGACCTTGTAGACCTCTGATTGCGCTGTAATTTTACCTGTGAAACTCGAATGGGGGAAGAGTCCCTGTAATTCCACGTTTTGATCTGGGCATTGAAAATGATGGGAACTTCTATTTGGCTTGTGGGATTGACAACATTTGGTGGTGGCTGCTTCATTTGATGCCTGGCGATTTCTGATTCGTGCAGCAATTGGAGTATGTTTTTGGTATCCTTTGCAGGACCATCACGTTTCTTTATTGTGCTGAACTGCATGAGCATGGAAAAGATGGGCTTGCTATGATGGATGGGTTTTGTACGCAGTTGTTGTCGTTGCCACTTCAAGCTTCAGTTTGGTGGTCAAAAGCCTAAAACTTTAGGATTTCATATTTGTAATCTCACATCTGTGACTTGGTTTTGACTCTTTCTTACATGTATCAAGTTCTAATTCGCTCTGGTTGTGCTCATGAACATGTTTGACCTGTTTGAGATGAAAGCCAATATTTGAAAGCATCTTTAAACTGTCCAAACCGCTTAGAGTCTTAAGTAAAGACAAGAAATGTTTGCAATGTGCTGCAGCCACTTGAGGGCATTTTGTACGTTTGACTGCCGTGGGGCGCAAGTTGCCATGGACAAGTTAAGAGAGAAAAGGTCCGGGGATCAATGTCGGAGGAGGGCACATGGCAGAATGAGCAAGATGAAGGATGGCTTTTGACTTTGAGATGATGAAAGTTGCTATCCTGAAGTGAAGTTAGCTAACTTCAGCTAGTGCAGCTTCTGGGTTTTTTTGCAATGAGCACGCACTTTTGCATAGGGCAGGATCAATTTGCAAACTTTGTTTGCACCAGCAATGTGTCTTTGGGACTTGTACAGTTCACCGGTCCTTCTAGTATCAACAATGCCATGTTTTGATGTTGAATTGTTGATTGATACAACTGTCTTATTATGGGTATAAGCAGGTCTTTTCGAAAACTATGCCACTGGTATTATACTTATATAAATGTTCGTCAAAAGTTCTTCATACATGGATTTATGGAGCAAGTATGTGGTGAGTGCTGTGCACATCATTCACCATATCGGTTATAAAGAATTGTCTGAATTTGTTTGTGTAGCACCAAAATCATACATACGTTTTGCAGCACCCGCTATTATTCTGATCCAGTTTATGATTGAAATTTTATCCTCCCCCAAACATCCTGAATTTGCAATCTTGTGAAGTTAGGCAGTACAGATGACATCTATTTTGTTGGATCCTGATTATGGAGATACGATTGACCTTAATGATATAACTAAAGGGGCTAGTGGTTTAAATGATAATGCATCTTCTAATATGATATAATTACGTGATCGAAGAACTGTCATTGTTCTGATCCTTTTTTTTTTTTGGCCAAAAAAGATATGTGATTTTTTTTATTTATAAATTTTTTAATGCATTTCTTTTGTATTGTTCTCAACATTCAAATTGTATAAGTTGCAGTCATTTTTTTCTTAGTATTAAACAAATTAAAAATAAAAAAGCTAAATGCCTTTTTCAAATGTGTTTCTACCAAACATGATATCTCTAAAAGTTGCTTCCCAATGGTCTTTTCGGTCGCACTTTACCTGAGAGTCTTTACTTTTCGCCAAAAACCTTTAGACTAAAGTCATTCACATTTACTCAAAGACTTTTTTTAGATGCTGAACCAAAAGCAGTGTGCATATATACTTAGCTTGATTATCACCTAGAATTCACCGGACAGTAAACAGGACAGCGAAAGCAATGACGAGGAAAAAGATCAAAGAAGAAGGAAAAGCTTGCCACAAATAATTCAAACGATTCATGTTACTTGGAAACAACCATCTACAGCAATAATGCCGATTGTTACAGAAAGTGTTTCTCCAGAAGTACAGTAACAAACATCTCCAACTATCATGTGGTCTGCCTTCCGAGGAAAGCCACTCAATGTAAGCCCAGAAAAACAACAATTGGTACGTCTGGAGATGTTAAAACGGATACACGATAGACACTATCTCGTCCTCCAAAAATATGAGCATTGTGGGTCTCAGTAGCTACAGTATGATTGTCACACCCTAACAAGAAAGAAACTTTTGAATTCGTAAGAACAAACCAGTTGCCACCGAAAATTTTTCAGAACACTACGCACCGTAAAGGACCAAAAGGCCTGCCTTCTCTACAAATGTCCTTTGGGCAAAAAGGGCACATGATTCGGATAAAAGATTGGAATGTAACCTGGCTTTGAATGTAGGTAGAGAGGGAGAGAGAGTCCCTCAGAAGTCATAACGTGCCACTTTTAGTAGCGAGATCACAGCACTTGAGATTAATGACCTTTCTTATATCGTCTCATTCTCAGTTGGTGCAATTACTAGTCTATTGGTGGCATATTACCCTGTTGCTCGTGCTATGTCATCATGTTTCTGAACTAGGTGTCACACCGCTCAGAATTAGTTGCACAACCGGTGTCTCACAATGCCTCCTTGAGATGGAAGGTTCTGACTATTTCCCGAGCATTATCGTACTCGTTCAGCTCGACCAGCATCTTCTTTATCCTTCGGGCAAGCCCACTGGTCTCCCCCTCGGTCACACCAAACATGTGCTTTTTGTGCAGATTCTTTCCCAGTGAAAGCACATAATCAACCAGGGGCTGGAGCTTGTGACTGCATGATGTACTCGCGTTAGCATTTGATACATAAAAAATGAAAGGACCAATTAAAGTCGAATATCCTGCTTCAACAAATCATGCCAATGTAACCATAGATCTTGCTAATCATTTCTACCTAGATATATAAACATCATAACCTAGTTGAAGAACAGCATGTAATCCAATCTGATTCAGATTATGACTACATAGGCCCAACTACTAAAAAGGAAAAGACTGCAATATCAACAGGCAACTGACTCCTTACCGGAGACACTTACACTGGCCAATCATTTCTCTCTCTAAACAATTGAGATTACTCTTCAATTATCATGCACTCTACTCTCTCCATAGCACCAGAGTACAGGAGGAGGCACCAATATGACTCAATAATCGAAGAGTAGAGGACACACGATTCTGAAATTAATACGTGTTCACCGTTCAACATCAGCCTCAAAGCTGACAAAAGCATAGCTAGCAGGGGACAGCATGGAAAATGATCACATGAAGAAGATGGTTCCCGTAACCGAAGCCAGACCCTTATTATCGCAGGATGTCACACATTAAGTTCCATAGAAAATGAACAACCAAACAAACCGGTAAAGAGCAGTCAAAGATCAGATTCAACTAAAGAAAAGATACATACAAAATGAATCCAAGAAGAAGATAGGTATTATTAAAAAAGATAATAAGAAACCAACACGAGATGATAATTTTTTTTTAAAATTATTCTTATGGTCAGTCAAAGATCAAATCACTCTATTGCCCTGATCATCTAGAAATCAGACACTCCAATGCACCTTTAAGCACATATTAAAAGAAACCTTGGGTACTTACAAGCAACAAGAGACAAGAACTAGAAGAGAGTCGAGATCAAAGTATTTACCAAATAGATAACCCTTTGAGCAATGAATAATGTCTTTAGGAATGAAACTTATCGACTTGTACAACCAGAGTCACCCAGAAAACAAATAGTAAACATAAACTTAACAAGAATCACTTGATGATATATTAAAAATATTACGCAACACTGGCAAATGCGAAATTAGTAACTCAGATTAAGGTTAGTCATAAGTCTCCTGCAAAGAAGTTATTCATTACCTGCGATCACCAGACACACTCGCACCAGCCCAAACACCAGATAAAGATGCGATGATTCTTTCAGTTCTTGTCACTGCGTCGTGAATATCTGATCTGATGCTTCGAACATGAGGCAAGATTTTCCCACCTAAAAGCTCATCAAGAACAAGCTTCTCCAGAACTGGTAATGCAAGGATTTCTTTCCATAGAAGTATATTTCTTAACAGCCGGACAGACATGCCAAAGCGGTATGCTGCCAGCCGTGCAGCACCTGGCACAGCCTTCATCACTAGAGGGCTCCAAGTTGGCACCTGTGGATAGGACATCAAAGAATTCATATTAAAAAATCTGCAACGCAGAGCTATATGCATTTATATCAAAATAAACAGTTCAATAACACATACAATAAGTTTTGCAACGGCATCTGACAAGCGAGTACGGACTGCAACCAACAATTCAGCCAGAGCCTCATTGGAAGCTGGAACATAATTTGTGACCAAAGTTGTGGCAGCAACAGCGTGCTTCGTCTCTCTTGTACTAAGCATGTCCCAGGAATGGGCTATTTCATGATGCAAAATGGGAAGTGCAACCTTCTCTACCAATCCAGGAACAAGATTAGAATCGGCATCGTCAGGGGCAAAATCGCTTCCATCTTGTGGCAGACCATAATCAAACAGCAGTGAATGCCTGAACAGGTGAAAATAAGCTTCAGCATGAGTTTGCCACAAAGTGCCAATACATAATTGTGAGTTCCTATGGAAGTACAAGACAGATTAATCATCCAAGTAATTCAGAGCTATCTCACTTCCACATGACTACAAATATTAGCAAGAGGCAAGCAAATACGTTACCATTTCATCTCGAAGAAATCAGAATCCTCATGTAATGGGTCCCACTTTAAAAGTTCCAGCCGAACATATGGAGAGAAGATATTGGGAACACTAAGTGACATGTAGGCATCGCGGTAGCTTGCAGAATAGTCTCTTTTCCATTTTTCAAACCGCTGTTTAACCTCTGAGAGCTGGGCATATTCCTCAGCAGTGTCATCAAATATTTGATCAGCAGTCTGAAGCAATAAATCTCTGTTTGACTCGTATGCTTTACTCTCGCTGTCGCTCTCATCAGTGCTAGACTCTCCCTCTATTTTCCAATGAGTGTCCAGCTCCATTGACGATGACCTCTTGGAATCAAATTGAGCTTTCCTCCGTCGACGGGCCTCAGCCCTCCGTGTCAAATCCATTCGTTTCTGCAAGTTCATATCTCTACCAAACTCATCCAACTTTACTGGCACATTATGTTGTTCTCTCATTGCAGCGACTGCAGCCTGGCCTGCACTCGTCGCGGCAGCTATTGTTGCAGCACTGCTATCGCCTTTTCTGAATACCAGCATGGCTGCATTAACAGCTACTTCTATCTCCGTCATTTCTTCATCATTATCAGCCAATCTTCTCTCCAATATAGTTGTAGCACGTTCTTCATTTAATTTCTGCATCTGCTCCTCAAGTTCCTCAATATAGGGAGCTTTATCCTAGAAGAGTGAAGCAATGATATATGCTCTTGGTAAGTAATCAACTGGAGAACACATTACGACTATAAATTCATCAAGTACTGCGTTACTGCAAGCAAGAGAACCCATTGCTAAGAAGCCAAAGAAAAAATAGCCATACTATTGTGCCCATGTACTTCATTACAGTCTAACAAATGCAATCCAATCCAAACTAGTATGCAGCACAATCCATCACTTTCCCATCCTCCAAAAGAATGCCTAAGCAAATTGACCCTTTTCCTAACTTCTCACATAAAGTTGTAAAAGAATGCCATCCCTATTAACATTTATCATGTCTGCATATCTATGAATACTGGTGCAATGTGTGTGCATCTCTGGGTATGCTTTTTTTCTTTTTTGGTGTGTGCGCGCGCGCGTGTGAGAGAGAGAGAGAGAGATGCATTGGGTTAGCTACTGTACTGAGTGTAAAACTGAACAGACAAGCAAAAAACCTTTCCCACGGATCAAAGGAAATTAACAAAGACGGTAAAAGTATATGGGTAAAAGATAAACAAAATAAAGCCATACCTGCAAGAACTTACATATAACAGAAATATAGTCACGAAGCTTTTGCATAAAGATGTACTTCTCACCAGCTGCAGATAGAGACTTCTCAAGTGCAGTGATATTCAACAATGAGGAAGACAAATTCTCATCAGTCTTTGCCAAAGATAACATGGTTCTGCTATGTGATTCCTGACAGAAAGCAAAAAAGCCATATACATCTTTAGGTCCTCCAACTTCAAAGACAAAAGTGTTTTCTTCATACATCAGGCCAAATAATCGATTGCCTCTATTGAGAAGAAGGGGACCAATAGCCTGGTTTAACATTATTGCAAGAAAAGGGAATCTTCATACTGATGAATCTTGAAAAGACAGACGGATTCCAAACATTTGCAAACCCATTTAGCAAGCAAAAGATAGAAACAAGATCTACAAAGGCACAGGAACTCATTCTCTCTCTTAGCAGGCAAAAGATTGATCCATGCTATTCATGGAAAAGGAGAAAGGTCTGGCATCAACCTCAATAACAAGCTGCAATCCTGATTCAACATACACATGCTTTTTCAGTGCATGGACCAAAGTCCAATAATTGACCAGCTTCATCCAAAAAACTGCACTAACCATGTGCAAGATGGCAAAAGGTAATTCACCTATAAACCCAAGCTATTATAACTAAGGAAAGCAAACCAAATGGTAGGAGACTATATAATGAGGCGAAAGACACTGAAGAGTGAAGATGACTTGAACGAGACAATAGAACCTTTATACAAAGAATACTGTTAAAAGGAAAAGGAAAAGATATGGATCCGGGGTTCCAATGGGATTCAAAAAGGGTAGAAAGCCCGGCTTTATAGGTATGATCGGCAGAAAAATGGTTGCTTCCCAATTCCAACGAAAAAGAAAAGGTGATAAAGAAAAGGCGGCATGGTAGTTAGGTCAACAATCAACCTTCAAAGGAAAAAAATGTCTGGAGCAATTCATAGAGTAGAACAAATCTTGGAAATATAGCAAGTACCTATATGCTTACATGCTTGTGGTACCAATACCGTGTTAACTGACTATTTACAGCAATAGAATGTGACAGAAGTAGTCAGTTAGGGCTAACTCTTAATTTGTATAGCATGATCCACAGCCACCAGAGTCTGAAATTCTCCCAGATAAAATACAACTTGAACTCTGCCATCCCTTACATGAGGAGTAAGGTAATATGACCTGATCAGTGTGGGTTACTAGAGGATTAAAAAACGACCACACGATGTGCCCATGCTCCATTCAAAGCAGTATGCTTTCTCAGCGTTATTTTGATTTCCCAACCCAATGGAAGCTATACCAGCCCAGCCCTCCCGAGAAGCAGTTAAAGATCCCCATTTTGGTATATCACGTGACAAAAAGCTCATACAGGAGTCGTACCCTCAGACTTAAGCTCACCGCTCTGGACCAACTCACGCAAACACTGATTCTATCTAAAGACTGATTCCAGACTTTCCAACAGACTAAATCTTAAAAGCCGATATCTGGTCAGTTTACCTTATGAATCCTTAAGTCATTTCACTCAAAGTAAACATATATCTTTCTACAAGGCCCCAGGTCAAGATAACCAACCAATAGACACAGCTCACTAAGACCCCACTCTGTACTAAAATTCAGTTTCAACTTCATCCTACAACGTAATTATGAAAGGATAACGCTAACTATTCACATAAGCAACTTGCAAAATCACAGCACTGCAAACAAAACAAACAGATTACCTCCAGCCTCCTCGCATTGTCGCACAGAGCCTTCATAGCAAGCTCGGCCTGCTGCGGAATTGACATGACATCCAACCCCTGCCCAGCAACCATAGCCCCTCCTATGCTTGGAGGAGGAGGTGCAGCTGCCCCAATGCTTGGTGCAGGACCATAACCTGCTGCAGGAGCTGTATATGCATACTTTTGTGGCTGCTGCACATTATGCACCACAGGAATGTTACTCGTACTAGTTACTCCCCTGGCAGTTCCATCATCCACTCTCTTCCCTAATCCCTTCCTGAACTGCTCCTCTTCCCATATCTTTTCCTCCTCATCTTCATCGTCCTCAAGCTCAGTTTCTTTTCTCAACTGCGCATCCGCCGCCCTCTCATCGAAACTCTCGAAAACACCCTTCTTTCCACCCTCAATCTTCTCTCCAAAGATGGCGATCCGCCCCTGAAACTCCGGCTCCTCATCGCTCAACCCCTCAGCCGCACCGTGATTACTCCCTCCATCCAGTGAAATATAGTCTGGCGCAGCTGCCCGCGATTGTCTCAGCCGTTCTCTCTTTGCCCTTATCGCATTTATCATCGCCTGATCAGGAAACAACGACCCGGATGAATCCTGCCCCTTCGCGATTCCAATCGTAGCCAACCGTCTCTCTGCATCATCTCTATACAAACCTTCCCTTTTCTCCTCCGACACCTTACCCTTTTCACTCTCTTCCTCATCAGAGCTCAATTCATCCACTTGCTTCAATGTTTGTCCGACTAGGGCATTGGGTTTCACGAGACCCTTCAGAACAATGACAGGTTCGGGTTTAGGGTCGGGCTTGGACTCCAATGCCACGGCATAGCGAGAGCTGCTCGAGGAAGCGAGGGTCCTCGTATTCTTTTGGAGCTCGCGCAGGGCTTCTTTAGTGTAAGTGCCAGCTTGGGGAAGGACATTCGAAGGCAAAGGCGTGGCAGTCCATTGGCGGTCCTTGACGGAAGTTATTCTGTGAGAAGAAGAGGAGGAGGGCAAAGGTTTGCTGGGGCGAGAGGAGGGTTTGGAGCGAGAGCGAGGTTGGGTTTCGTCGTCGCCATCGTCGCCGGCGAAGCTGAGAAGCTTTGGGGCTTGGGGTTTCTTAGGTTTAGGAGGAGCTTTGGTGGCTGGGGCGGTGGATTTTGATTGGGCCTTCGTGGCTGCGGCAGCGGCTCCATTGGGCTCGTCGTCGTCTCCGTCGTCGTCGCCGGCGCGGCGGCGGAAGTTTTTCGCCCGGGAGGAGCTCATGGTGGTAGAGATCGGTGGTAATTGGAGCGCGAGAGGTTTTGGGATGGAGAGGAGGAACGGACGTCTTACCTGGGCGCGAGCGCGAGTGTTGGCCCTGTTGGGAACTTGGGGCGTGAGGGAAGAGGCAACTGGAGAAGGAAACAAAACAGATACAGGGTTTTTAATTTTACGAAAGGGGTGAATTGAGAATTAGGATGAGCGAGCGAGGGTGACATGGAAATTCAAAAATTTTATTAATTCAGGAAAAAATTTCAAATAAGATGCCTTGATTTCCCTAAATAAACATCTGAAGTTGTTCTTAAAAAAAAGTCTAACTTAACCTGTTGGTAGGGACATGTTCGTTCTTTATTTTTTATTTTTCTGCTTGTCCTGCATCCCCGCCAGCCACAAGCGGGAGGGCTATATTTTTTTTCTTTTTAAAATTTGTTAAATTTTTTAAATATAATTTAACTAAAATTTAGATTAAATTTATCTTTGGATGAAAATACATTTGATCGGCTGAAATATTTACCCAATCAGTGATGTCGTGCCCTTATTCGAAACTGTTATGTCAACTTCAAGCCCTTTTTTATAATAAAATCTACTTCGAGCTTTTATTTAAAAAAGTGATATGTTTAATGGAAGTTTTAAAACTTGTTATTAAAGTGCAATTGAGTCATAAAACTTGAAAAAAATGCAATTAAGTTCTAAAACTTTTTAAATTAATTCAATCAAGTTCTTCCGTTAACTCCGTTCAACTTGGCTAATAGA
>BCNH02000007.1:8035481-8045836 GCA_001662345.2 Metrosideros polymorpha var. glaberrima | reverse complement strand
GAAATCTGGCGTAGATGGACATAAAAAAGCGAGATTCCACTTTCTCAAGTGAGAGGGAGAATTCAACAAAAAAAAAAGAGAGAGGGAGGGAGAAAAGGGGGCCGAAGGTAGGAAAAAACACACCAGGTGGGACCAGTTGACTGCGGTTGACTTTGAACAGTGCTAAGCGGACGCACGAACTTGTCTCGCCGATCTATCTTTTATTTTTGCAAACGATGATTTATTCTTCAATGGCGGATGACTCCCTCTCCTTTGCTGACAGTTCCTTCAGCTGTCAGCAAAAGGAGACGACGTTAATGCTCCAAAATGATAAATAAAAAAGGCAAATTTAAAGTGGACCCGACGTTAATCTCGCGACATCACACGATTAAAAAAAGAAAAAGAACATGAAAAGACAGCAGATGACACTGCACTGCAACAGGGTATTTTCATTTTCCCCTCTCTGTTCTTTTTAAATATTCTGCTTGCTTGCATCACCGGAAGGATTCAAACTCAGAGGAACGAGGGGAGCGCCCTTTCTTGATCGCCACCGCCCCTCTCTTCGCTCGCAATGGCTGGGTAAGCGAACTTGTTGGGCATCGTTCGCTGATGCAGTTCCCCTCGCACTCGACTCGCGATGTTGACTAGCGCCGCTGGCTCTCTGCAAAAGGCCGTCCTTTTTTGCGCGATCGAAAAGAAAAAACTGTTCCTTTTGGGTGCATTTTGTGCCGAAGTTTCGAGCTTTTTGAAAGATTGGCCACCTTCCTGCGATCTGGAAGGTGGAGGAACTAATGGGTATCGATTTGTTTTCCGAAAGATGAATTCTCTGCGCTCGAGCGACCCCCTCTTTTTTTTTTTGTTTTCCTGGCGAAAAAGGAAGGGAAAAAGAGTTACTTGATGCACATTTCTCGGAGTTTGAGCTTTGTGTCACTTGAAATCGGGGGGAATGGAACCGATCACACGATGTTTACCGAGAATCGCTTCGGACTCTGTGGTCATGGATTTAAAGTAGTGTGTTTTGCTCAGTTAGATCAGCTAGGTTTTAGTCTACAGTCTGGGCAGTCTTGATTATAAATGCGGTTATTATTGCTCAGCGAGAAATATAGTCCAGATGCCTGATCATTCGATAAGTTTGGTCCAGTGACCTACCCTGAGGCCCAGTTGATGAATAGATGAGTTTTGCGATCTGTGATCTGGTTCTTTTCTCGCAAACAACATCATTTGGATTTGTTTGTGTCATCTGCATTCGGATCACCTATATAGTATATACTCCTATAGTTAAGCATTTGTTGCGGTCCATCTTTTCATGATTAAGTAGACACATCTCTTGCTGAGAAGGTGCCTTATCAGGGAAATGGCTACTCTGGCAAAGCGATGTGCCTTTGAAAGGACTTTGGGTTTGACCTTAACATTCTTGTCTGTGTTCAATGATGTTTTGCATTGCATTCCTTATGTATTGCCTACGCATATGTCTGATAGAAACGGGCAAAGCCATTGGTATACATATGATTGCCTTTTGTTTGACATTTCCCATGAGATTATTTTGTTCGTTGGTACACGTAAGATGCACTTTTTTTCCATATAAATCCTGATTTTTAATAAGACTAACCGAAGACATAGCTTGCAGATTGCAAGAGATATCTGAATAGTAGTTGTTTGTGAGATAGCACGGACTGTTTCTGCAAGTGTTTGTTACCATGAAAAACAAATTTATGCTTTTAACACTAGCTAGAAGATTTATATCTATATAAAAAATTACTTATCCTTACTTGATCAATTATTGGCATATTGGTATTGTCTTATCCTGTCAAAGTTTCCATAAGCTTTTAAGAAGTAATGTTGCCTCATAAATGGATAGTGGGTTCATAGCAATTGTAGGCTTGTAGCCATACCTTTAAAGAAAACAATTTTCATGGCAAACCTGATGCCATCAGTTGCTTGAGTTGTGATGTTGAATAAGCTAGCATATATTTTGATTATAAGGAGACAGGGCATACATTTTGTTGGTCCTACAGCTTTGAATTGAATTATGTCTTGCTTGAGCAATATTTTATGACATGCTTGTCATTCCATGTCTATCTTTCCCTTCAGCAGTTTCTTTCAAGGATCTGTTTCATTGTTTGGTTCTCGAGATGTGCTTGTATAAGATCATATGGTGATGCTCATGCATTTTATTTGGGCCTAACTCTAGCTAACCTCTAGTGCGGTGTGCTCAGAAGATTTACCGTACTTCATTTGTAACATGTGCAGACCATCCTGGCTGGTGGACAGTCATAGAATTGCAACAAAAATCAGGAGCGCTTCTGGTGCGTCTGATCCTGAGAAAGTAAAATGGAAAAGCAATCCAACTAGAGCCTGTCCAAATTGCCAACATGTCATTGATAACAGTGATGTATGTTGCTTCAGTCTTGCTCGTTACTGTCTCCTTAAATTGTGCTTTTAACTTAGCAAATGTTGAATTGTTGGACAGTTTTCTGTCAATATAGGTTTCAATAGTCAGTAATCAGTTCAGATATGTCAGCGGACTGATTCTGCAGAATTTGGCTAAATAAGTGAGCAGATGATGTTTTAAGAGCTTAAGATCTTTTTCTTCCTCCCCTTTGTTAACTACTTCTCTTTGAATCCACTCTTTGTCCATCTCCAGGCTTCTTTTTGTTTGTACTTGATCTCTGAACTCTTTATCATACTTTTGTAAATACCTTAGGAGCTCGCCTTTTTATGCAAGTCATTCTTTAGATTATAGGTTCTCTGTTAGATTGGTACAATGTGAATCATGATCTATATTCTGAGTTTCTGAGTACTCATCAATAAGTTTGTTATTTTGTAGCTCTTAGCTAGCTTTCTTTTCTCCACTCTTAGGATTTGTTTCTGGGTCCATGGAAGTTGTCATATGCTTCTTCTACTCTTTTAGGATTTGCTAAGTTGTTCAGTGTCCATATACCAATTAAAGTAGCTGTGACTTATCTTTCTCTTGCATTTGGGAGGTTTTCCTTTTCATAATTGAGTATATGGTATCTTCATGTTTATTTGAGTGCTGGACATCTGCCCTGTCAAATGCACCTCTTATTGAGTTTTTTGAATTTCGTGCACTTATGATCTCATTTGAGTTAATTGCCCTGGTGGTGGGTACTGTAGATAGGGACCATGCCTGACTTAAGAGTTTGACAAATTTCTTTTGCTCGAAGACTCATCAATGCACAACTTAGGGTGTGATATGCCCTAAAAATTTTCCATTGACATTAGACACATCTGAAAGATGTAAATATGGACTTGTTTCAATTGTTTTACTTTGGGTTTATAAGGTCGCATTCACATCCCTTTAGTTGATAGCCTCTTGAAGTAATGTCAAATCTGACAAAAACCTTTTGTATCTGTTAGCCTCAACTTCTGACATCTATTTTGATCTTTTGCTTGCCTACTTGAAGTGATTTTGTTTTTCATGATTTCTAAAGGTTTTTATTTTACTCATAATCTTTAAAGATATTTGTTAGCAAAAGTGTTATCCTATGTTCTTTATTAAAGTGAAACTTCTATATGCAAACTCATCCGGGCTTTTGCAATCTCTCCTTCTCCAGGTTGCACAGAAGTGGCCGGGATTACCCAGGGGTGTGAAGTTTGATCCATCTGACTCAGAAATTATGTATCATTTGCTCGCAAAAGTTGGGTTAGGCAGTTTAAAATCCCATCCTTTTATCAATGAGTTTATACCTACTGTTGCTGAAGATGATGGGATCTGTTATACGCATCCTCAGAATTTACCAGGTAAGCAAAATATTCTACTACAAGTCGTGGGGATAGTTCTTGTACTTGATCTGAGCTTAAGTGCATCCCACAGGTGTTAAACAAGATGGAAGTGTAGCTCACTTTTTTCACCGGGCCATTAAGGCTTACAATACTGGGACTAGAAAGCGTCGAAAGATTCTTGGCGATGATTTTGGCGATGTTCGTTGGCATAAGACCGGCAAGACTAAACCAGTGATGGTTGATGGCGTTCAAAAGGGGTGGAAAAAGATTATGGTCTTGTACACGAATCTGGTCAGGGGAGGAAAATCTGAAAAAACTAATTGGAAGATGCACCAGTATCACCTAGGAACTGAAGAGGATGAGAAGGATGGGGAGTTTGTGATATCTAAAATTTTCTATGATCATCAGCAGCAACAGTTCGAGCAAGCTGAAAAAAATGAACAAAATAATCAGGAAAGAGTTGATGCTACAACAATGAAAGTAGATCCAGTGACTCCAAAGTCTGTGACGCCCGACCCACCTTGTACGGAGAGGCGGTCTTGTGATTCTGATGTGGTTCAGGATTCTGCTTGTGGAGGCCCCCATTCTCAGGTAAAACTACTATTTCTCCACTGTCGCAAGCTGCATCAACTAACATTTATCTATAATATATATATATATATATATATATGAATGTGGGTAATGCTTGTGCCAGATTTAGCCACGCGACACGCTCACACACATCCTAGCAAATCTCTAAATTTCAGGCATATTTTGCATGTTTTGGTAATAAGTCTCTAATGAAATTATGCATATTTTGGTAATAAATGTTAAAAAATAATTTGTTTACATGTGTGTATATTTACAGAATTTATCTTGAAATATCTGTACATAATTAGATGAATGATTATTTAATTTAGGTGGAAAAGTTCTCTTATAATTGCACTAACTATGTAGTTCTTCTGGTAAAATTCCTTATCCCAGTGTTCTTTTTATATTGATTTTTCCGTTTATTGGAATCATTCATAACAAGAGCGTCTTTAAAGAAATATCAAACGTTTAAAATGTTATATGCCATGACCACATATATTTTGGTAATAAATGTTTGAAAAAAATATAAGGACACCTATTTTGACATAATATGTCATATTTGACTCATCTTATTAAGAGAGGGATTTCATATTTGACAATGTAGGAATACCTACTGTAATGTGATAGCACTAAATCTGTGCTAAATGACATGCTTACAGAAGTTTAACAATGTAGGGATACTCATTATAACATCATCACAGAAGATTATATACATGCTTTTCTAATAAATGAACATTCAACAATGAAAAGCCATCTATTAGCAATACACAATTGTGCATCCATCTATCATAAATAAATATGACTAAGTTCATTATCATTTGATGCTCTTATGGTTGAAAACCTCCATCTGGTATAATGCAAATTATTTTGTAGTTGGTGAGAACAAGGTCCCACATTTCGTATCAGTCCTATCACGATTATAGTGGATAAGAACAAAGTTAGTCGAATAACGGATGGATACCCATATGACAGTCTTGTGTCACAAATAGATAATATATTTTGAAATATTGATGAAGTATTACACGGAACGATAGCCGATATTTTAACAAACAATCGATGTAAATATGATCTAAATAAGATGATAACACATTTGGACGTACAAATGAACATTAGCAAATTAATTATAAGTTAACCTTAATACAAACGGTTTATTGAAGAAATCATTTATGTTAAAAGAGCATTTAAAACATATATATGTTAGAGGATTATTATTTAGGTTATATAACATGGTACCTTTATTTGATCAAATAAAGATATTAAAGGATCAATAAAAAGATTAATTGCCAAAGAATTATAGCTTATCTCTGACCGATAAGTAGATATTTTAGAACAGCCTATTGTTACAAAAAATTTTATAGTATATTTTTGAAGTGTCATATAACATGCTTGTGCATACTTTATGAATAGAATATGACTAAAAACTTGATGACCTTATGATAAAAAGCATAATTAGAGATAAATCTCATCACTTTGCAATTTAGAGTGAAAGAGTTGAATAATATACAGATACACAATATAAGCAAAATGTTCTCACTAATAAATTATGTTAGGCGATCATCAAAAGCATTGAAATATATTACACATTCCCATTTTCTGTAAATAAACATGGCTATTAATTACCGATGATTATTGTGATTAAATGCATAATTAGAGATAACTTTAATGAGATAATTTTTTTAATATTTATATTAATTACTTTTCAACAAGCATGTAAAATAACATTAAAGGCCCATTAAATTTAAAATTTAAAGTTATTTAGATATGATTAATGAATTGCCAAAGATAACTCCTGTCACTTTATAGTTTGTGAAGATAATTCCTATCGCTTTATATAATTAGTGAGATTAAACATCGAATTAAGGATTACAGTAAGTTCTTTAATAAACTTTTGAAGGAGTTTCAATATTATATCGATTTCTATAAGTCTTAAAGAAATTGCACAAACATGATGAAATTGCCGACACACATGTTTGAATTAAAATTTGGGGTACTGATTTATTTCTGCCTCTTGCTGCTTGCAACCAAAGCACGTGGAGATGCAGCGTGCGGATCCTGATGGTCCACTGGAAATAGAAAATCCCCAGCATCATGAGCAAACCATACAAAAATCTGCTCCGCAATTGATGGATGATAATGATCACCAGGCTGAGGAAGACCCGAAATGGTGGGATAGTGAGTCACAGAATCTACTGGATTCGCAACAGCTTGTGGAGGGATTGTCCTTATGTGAAGAGTTTCTTCGGTCTCAATCTCCTGATAGAGATGGAGACATGAACCACCATGAGGAGTCGAAGAATAGACCCCTTCTATCTGATTATGCTAAATTAGGACCCGAAGACTTGAAGAAGGATCTGGAGGAGTGCCACAATCTGGCATATGATCCAGTGAATATTGAGCTTGATACCCCTCCTGATTTTCAATTGAGCCAGCTGGTACAAACCCTTTTTCTTCTTATGACTTGCTGCCTCTTAATTTTCTCAAGTATTATCAATTTTCATTTTGCTTGCTCTCCATGTGCTTTTTAGGAATTTGGATCACAGGATAGCTTCGTTGCTTGGGGCGGGAGCAAGGTGGTTGACTAGATAGGATTGGGGCAGTTTTTTTATGTCAGGTTCACGTAAAATTTGCCTCCATCGCCTCTTATTCGTACTTTGTAACCATGGGTTTTCTAGAGACTTGAGATGTAAGTATTGGCGATGCAGTTTTTTGTTTCTATGTACTCTGAACTGAATCTCTTCTCACATTGGTGAACACGTCCATCTTGTAAGATATGTTTGATAAAAGTATATCAAACTTATTTCCTAACTGTTGCCGAAAACTTACAACATATTTATTCCTGGGTGGTTCCTTTTTTCTTCAATCTCTTGTTTGATCTCAAAAAATTTGTGTAGAAATGTGTGCTCTGATCTCATTCTAGCCTCTAGGTAGGAATGAGTCCTAATCGGGTTGTATTTGTTAGCTAAATCCATGAGCATGACAAGGTATCCTCTTCGTACCTCCTCTTCCCTCCAGTAGAAGCTGATCATGAGAGATTTGCAGATCTAATTTTAGCCAAATGAATTTGATTGTCAGAGGATGTAGCCTGGTCAAATCTTCTCCTGTCCTACAATACCTTCATGACATTTGGTGCTTTGTCCACTTTCTTCTTTTGAACATGTTAATATCTAAGCACATCCGTATTCCTATGTGCGATTCATTAAAACGGCTATTGGCTGAGAGACGGTTGATGAATGGAACTATAAAATCTTCATGGATTGAGTTTGAGCCAATGAGGGTTGTGGGTCTACCTGTCTGGCTTACAGATCATGACATTCAGCAAGAAATCGCTTGAGAAGAACCTCTGATGAAATGCCCCACCTTTTCTGGAGGGCCAGTATGCTTGTGGGAAGCTCCTTTAAATAACCTATGGACATATAAGCTAGATGGCTCCGCGAGATTGTAGGGAAGTGTTTTAGCTGGACTTGTTGGTCTGTTTCGGTTCAATGTTTTCTTGGCAAAGACATGAACAGTGTTGGGACATGCTGTGTTGTTAAAGAGGCCATGGTTCTGAGTTACTGGTGAATCTGACGAGCCTTTCTCTTTCTCTTTGTGCCATTGCTGTTGGAAACAGACAAAACTGGGACAAGGAAAGTTCATTTCATCTGTGGTACGATGTTGGGGTTACCTGTCACATAAGAAACTTCCAAAAAAATAAAAAGGAAAAAGAAAAGGCATGCAGATATGTCCAGAGTGAGCAGCAAAAGGTAGTGCTTAGTTAAGGAGAAGAGGAGATCTGAATTAGTCCCCTCCTCTGGTGCTTTGAGATAGTTTTATACGACACCATAGAACTCTTGAAGGGACCTAGAATTAAAGGGCCCAAAGAAGTGCAGAGCAATTCATGATGGGGACTTATGCCCCATGGAAGTTTGGTTGGGGGTTAATTATTTTCGCGTTCCATAAAATAAGTCTAGCTATAATCGTACCATGTGCTTTTGAAAAAGCAAAAAATAATACAAATGGTCTCCGAACTTTGGTCTAATGCGCAATGTCGTTCTTGAACTTCTGATTTGTTCAATGTAATCTTTGGACTTTAGCTTAATATACAATGTTAATATTGAACTTTTAATTTTTTCAATGTGATCCATGAACTTTTGGTACATGTTCAATTTAATTACTAGACTAGATTTAGGGATTGCATTGAAGACATGGACATAATAATCCAGAGACTAAATTGATTATTTACCAAAAGTTTAAAAATCATATTAAACAAATTAAAATTCAGGGACGATGTTACAAATTGGGCTAAAGTTCATAAACCACATCAAAGGCTGCATTTGGTCGTCGGGATAAAGGGCAGGGTAAAATATGTTATATCCTATCATGTGTTTGGTAAGTGTTTAGGATAGGATAAAATGGGATATAAAGGAGATATAGAGGAGATAAAATTATCCTAGAGGGGAGGTGGGATAAGGTGAGATAGGATTTCATTTTCCTTTCTCTCCCCCAACTTCCTTGCCACCACCCTCTGCCATCACTTTTCGTTGCCACCCGTCGTCGTCACCCACCCCCGCCGCCGGTCGCCCGTCGCCACCGCCGGTCGCCCATTGCCTCCGCCGATCGGCCGCCCGTCGCCGGCCGACCGCCTTTAACCAGAATTCTCTCATTCCAACCTTCTCGCCGCTACCCTCCATCGTCACCCATTCCCACCGCCACTGTCGGCCGCCTGTCGCCACTGTCGACCACTGTTGGCTACCACCGCCAGCGGCTGGTGGTGGCACCATCGATTAACCACTTCTAACTATAATTCTCTCCTCCTAACCTTCTCGTCGCCGCCACCAAAGCCTCACAAGCAGCTATTTTGAGAAAAAAAAATTTAAAAAGTAGCCTTAACTTGTTCATCCTCAAGATATCTAGTTGTATATCCGACTTTAAATCTGCCGTTCACCAAATAGTAGATAGGATATGATAAAATCCCAAAATTTCTTATCCTATCTTATCCAGTCCTATCCTGACAAAAAATCCGGATGACCAAACGAAACCAAATAGTTTAAAAGTTTAGGGATGATATTGCACATTGAGATGAAATTTCGAGACCATTTGAAAATCTTAACTACGTTGTCAAAGCTATCGAATGTTTCAAAAGCTCCTTCTCCACCAAAACAAATGAATGGTTGGGTGTGGAATGTTATGTCGCCTATAGGCAAAGCATTTGTATCTTGATTTTTCATTCAAGCTCGAACTCGAGGGAAGCCATTGCAAAATCACAGTGACACGAGTGAAAATGACTATCTATACTAATGTACTCAGGTGCAGGGGAAAGTTGTGCCAAAGGACTGAAACTGAACTTCAATTGCACTCTGGCCACAAGGGAAAGAAGAAAGAACTCCAATTGCACACATTGCTGCCATATCTCCATAAAGTATTTTGATCGTTGACTATTCTCTGGTTTGAGCTAATCCTAAGTTTCTCTAATATTCATTTTGCTTGGAACGTCACTACACATGAAAGGGTGTTTAAAGAAGGAAAGGAGATGGTTAATCTACTTCTGCTAGATAACAAGATAAACTAGGAAGATACTCGTCGAGATCGAGATCGATATCGAGAGACAGAGAGAGAGCCAATAATTGCTTGCCGACATGTAACACACGGGGGGTCGAATTCGACACAAGAGTAGGCCTCGCACTCGGAGCGCAGAAAAGGACTATCCATGGCAATCCGTTCAAACGGCATTACGAAATATACAGAATGAATCCTAGCATGATAAGACATGATGTGCTGAATTCCTAGATCACTTCACGACCCTTAGTGTCATGTCTTGAATCGATTGCTTCGTGTGCAAAATATATAACTTGGGATGTTACTGATGGGAAACCACATTATTGGGGGTGCGGTGATGATGCTGATGTGACAGAGGATGGAAGGAGGAGGAGGAGGAGAATCAAAAGGCCAACGAAAAGAGAAACCAATCACATGGTGGGGAGAGAGGGCGCGCACGTGGGCTTTGATAAAGGCCTGTCAAAGTTTTTGACCAATCACGTTCATTTTGTCCGTGTCCCCTCTCTCTCTCTCTGGTGTGGCCGACA
>BCNH02000007.1:8021806-8033415 GCA_001662345.2 Metrosideros polymorpha var. glaberrima | reverse complement strand
GAACCGGCCCGGACCATGCACATCCCTAATTTTTCCTTTGGCCAATGCACTTTCTTTTTGCTCACTAAGCGAAGTCCAGGGAAACAAACAAATTTGGACAGTATTCCCGATAGGATGAATGGATGCATTCCACGACCATACACGTGGCATAAGCACTGAGGAAAAACAACTATCATTATCACTAACGTCCAATGTTTCATCTACCCACTAACCTCCGGTTGTGATTGACTGATCATAAGAAAAGAAATCCCATGTTTGGTTGAAGGAAAGACTAATTAGGGATAGGATTGTGGATACAGTTTGTCTTTAAATGTCGTTTGGTTGAGGACAACACTATCAAGATTTACAGATTATAGGGATTATATTATGCCTCTCTATGCTGAGATATAGTAGAGATGCCAAAGTTCCATTTCAGATAACAACCGCCCACAGAAATCCGGCCGAGGAAGGTATAACTTGGAAAGAGCACTTCATCACGAGAGGTATTGTCGCTGGACCATAGGTTTAGGAATTTGTCATTGCAAAAGACAGTACTTGGATGTAAGAAGAGATGCTGTTCATAGTCATGTTCCAAGAAAAGAAGTAGACTATTGATACACTCTCGGAATCACTGGACCGAAATCAGAGCTGAACACTCGCAATGGTCCCGGCTCTAATTCTCATCGAATGCCAAGGGCATAGTAATCGTGCGAGGAATCGGAGAGCTTTTTCGGCTCAAAGAGTCGGGCTCCATAGCAATTTCCCAGAAGAAGAAGAGCAAATAACTGCGCTTGAATTTGGTAATGGCGTATTAACATATATATACAGCTGGGGCACAAGGACCTCCTAGCATGCTAAGTGCCTAAGCCACTGTTTGGATTTGCATAAAAGAAAGAAAGATTAGGGTTTGCAACTTGGGAGTCAATTGGAGATATCAGAAAGTACAAAGACCAACGCCAAATTATTTGGCACTTCTAATGATTATTTGGGCCTTCACAGTAGTCAAACAGACTGAGATACACCCTCTTTTTGCAGAAACTTTCTTGTCCAAATAAGATCACTTTTGGCTGATCAGTCACTCATACCCTTTATGATTAAGCTCAATTATAGCATGGAAAGCACCGAAAAGAGACAGAAAACAAAATGTAGGATTTTGTTTACTGATGCTGATCAAAAGATGATGGAGGAGGAACTTGGAAAGTCAAGGGCACTTGAGATTCAAAAAGTTCAGAAAATAAGGCAAGTCCTCAGCTGGGACATTAGGCACAAATTGCCCCAAAGGACCAAGGAAAGTGAATACCCAAATTATGGAACTCTCAACCATGTGTCCATGTTTAATCAGTGCTACGCAGTTATGACTTATGAGCATATGGTCAATTCATACTTTGTGAGGGGGGGGGGGGGATGGGTGAAGGCTGTAGAGACCATATATCAGTAGAAGAATGAGTGTGAACAATGATTGGAAGTGGAAAAAATGTGATAGAATTATAAGTCTTTTTCATTGAGCTGAAGCTATCCGATTTACATATCTAGCCAATTAGGCCAAGTGATACAAAACTTGCTAGGCCTATTCTTCAAAGATACCATCATTGCCGTTGCCGTTGCCATTGCCGCCGCCGCCGCCCTTGCCGCTATGTACACTCCACCAAAAAATTTTGGAAAAGTAGATAAAAATTCCTCTGATTCCCCCTAAGAATTAGGACTTTTTTTCAGTCATGCCAACAAAGGAGCATGACCACACATCTCCTGATGATGTAGAGCTTGGCCTTCTGTTCTCTGAGAGCCCCACCAAGACCTCTGCTTGATAGCCTCCTCTTAGAGCTTCCAATGCTTGGGCTGCTCATCATCTTCATTTTTGTGCTAACTTCACAGAAGAAAAAGAGGAAGAAGAAGATTGATGATTTCTTGAGAGAGAGACTTGAGTTTGTGATTGCTTTTGGTTGCAACTGTGTATTTGAGGCTGGTGACTTCGGGTGATTGAGTCATTGGGTTCTTATAGGAGGCGGAGGGTCGTGGTCCCTACCCACATTGGTCTAGTAAAGAGCCAACGATGGGGCATGAGAGGGCGTGCACTTGTCCCCTGACCCACCCGACAAGCCCCATCTGGGTCCACAGCCCCAACACATGCAAAAAAAAACAAAAAACCCCATTAAAAAAAAAATCAATCCCAAACAAGCCCTAACGTGATTGGTATTGGCATGGTCATGCACATACTTCTTATATCTTTTGATCACTTGGTGTTGTAGGGACTACCCACCAGCAAACTGGGTCGGCCACTGTTTCACTATACCTTAGAAAAATCCCATCTTTCTTTTAATCATCAGTTGCATTCAATATGGGGTATGATGGGGGGTGATGATAATGCAACCTTGTGTCTTCATGTGCTTGGACCAGAGACTCTCTCTCCAATTTTATTATTTCAAATTTGTGTCACATCCTTTGCTGTTGAATTGAATCTACCTAACCAGGCAATATGGGGTCATCATCACAATCAGTTGGATCCTACACAACACTGCACACATGTTCTACCTCCATTGCTTGCAAGCTTGGGGAGGGCAATAATGAGGCTCATCTTGTGAAGCCTTTGACTGATACCAGAGAGGGGAAATAGGAAAAAAGAATTGACGTGTGGGGACATTGAGTTGCAATTATGTGAAACAGCAAGGTAAGTGATAATGTTATTATAATGCACAGGACCGTAGTCCGGAAATTATTGCATGTTCTAGGTCACGATAGGAGGAACCAATCATCCATCCCTTATTTTTTGAGACCTCCCTCAACCCAACTTGGCTACTCCTATGGATGGGGTACTTATTAATCTATTGAAAATGCTGTTGTGTATGGCAATGTCGCTAAACATGTAGCGAACACAGGTAATATTTTTATGGTGAAACCATTGCTCCCTGTCCCTTGGCTACATTTCTTCCACTGACCATCCATTCCAAAATAACTCCACTCCCCTCAAAATTAAGAACAAAGGTTTTCCCATAATCGAATAGTCAATTAAGAAGGTACATAAACTAGGAAGAGGTGACAGAAACATCCATTTGATAATTTGTTTCGGATTTCTCACGCGAATTGAATAGTTTGATGTGCCTCATAGGAAACAGCTAGTTCCCATGGTCAAAGAAGTGGAAATCAAGATTTTGACCTGCCTTTTTCCCATCAAATTGAGCCGTGCCTAAATATACACCTTTTCATGTGAAGAGCTCAAAGCCCAACTCAGTCAGTGTTTGAGTTTACAGATGGGAATATGAAACAATAAGTTAACAAGATCAATGCAGAGAGAGAGAGAGAGAGAGCCACTTGCTTGGTCTCGTGTTCCACCCACTTTCAATCAGGACAATCTCTGCACTAAGCCTCCTTAAACTAAGCGAAGCTGCAAATTTTATACTGATTTTCTCTGAACAAAACTAAGCTGTCAATCTCGGTTGGAGTATCAGTGCACAGTAACTTTGTTGCTTCTTTCATCTTTTTTCCTCTGTGCTTTTCAGAGTGAGACATGAAGATTCCCTCTTTCGGTGTCTGTCAAGTCTCAAATTCATGGGATACACCTTGGATATATTAGCTGTTGGTAGGATCTTGAAGTCATTAATGCCGGGGTAATTGTTTTTTGTTTCCTTCAACTTTGGAGTCGGATTGCTCGATTTATAGTAGTTCTGGACCAAGAAATAATGTTTTCACCACCATGTTCATAATCTGTGAGCATTGCCAAACTCAATATTTTCATGTCAGTTCATCTTTCTGCGAGAAAAATTGTGACCCAACTTAAGAAAAGTTGAGAATTCGACATACCCAAAAATGCTTTGAGGATCGAACCATCACTGTGTGGACAAAGCTTTCATAAATTATTCTCCATGATCAGAGTGTCCCAGGTTTATTTTGAAGCGTTCCATGCTGGGCTCTGATGTACTGTCTGTAAATAAAAAAAAATGGGCTTGTTGTACTCCACAAGGCGGTCAGAGTTGCACGTGAGGTTCTCGTGATTCACAATGCCATTGTCTCTTCCAGACTCAACATTATATTACACTTTATAACTCATTTCAAGGTTTGAATCCCATTGTTTATTACTACTCCATCAAAGCACTTGTTTTTGGCAGTACGTTATCATAAAGCCTTCTTGATCTCTTCAATCTTCCGAAGGCCAATGACTAAGCATGGACGTGAGCTACGCGAATTATTCCATATGCATAACATCAGTGCAATAGTACGGCTTGACCACGGATACAGTTGGATCCCTACGTGCACATCAGATTTTTGACAGTGTGATCCGAAAGGAAGCTCGTATGAAGGTCATTGAGACGTTAAGTACAATGATGAATACTGTATTATGGCCGCACCAACAGATGCGAAAATATATGCACATGATGCTTGTCCATCAATCTGTTGACTGGACAGCTAGAAGGGTAATCGTTAGTCATGATAGAGTGCAGGAGATAGAGTTATGAATAAGCGATCCTCGGAGATCCTCGACGCGCCTCATTGATGTGGCAAGCCAGTGCTGTGGCTAAGAAAAAGCATTATATGGATTTGAGTTATGAATAAGCGATCCTTGAGCCTTGGAGATCACTACAAAGAAAATTTGGAATTTCAGCCATTTGATGGCGTTCTTAGAAGCAATTGGGTTAAACCTAAAAGAAGCTGGCAAAGTGGGATGTGAGATAGCTAATAGAACATGTTAGATGAGAAACGCTTGACTGTATTTGATATCATTATCAACTTTATAACACTGAAGAAATGAATAGACATGTATTCAAAGTACTCCAGTTTTCTAATAAGCAAAAATTAACTAAATCTATTTCTTGTCAACTTAGAGCGTCACTCTTTTCCTTTGATATAGTTACAATGGCTAGACAAAATTTAAATGAAGATTAGAAAAAGGTGTGCACATATTTACAAACTTCATTCCTCCCTAGGGATCCACCGGCTCCACCAGATGCTCTTTCGGCGCTGGTTGAGCTCATCCATGCTCTCATTTAATGTCCTCATTATCTTCCTTTGGAGACGGAGAGCTGAGGCTAGAGCATTTCTTGGAGGAGTTGCCTTCTGGTTTGGCGCCATTTCCTGCACAAAAAAAGTACCGCAAGGTATTATAGAAGATTCCCACAATTCATGGGAGGATGAAATAGAGATGTACAATGTGCAAATGTGTTCTGATCAAACTATACCATTACCCCTTTTGTTTTCAAAACTACTTGGCCTTCTGTACACTTATTTTCTTCTTTATTTAGTCAAGTTATCAATGAAATGAGCTATCACGCTTGGATGCAGCTTAGTAGCATACCTCTACGTCCAAAAAACAGAGTAAAAGTGGAAAAGAAAGACCTTTGGCAATGGGTGAAGTGCGAGTTCTTTGAATGGAGGAGTGTCCTCAGTGTAATTTAGAAGTGAAAAACTACAGTTGCTCAGAATAGTTCAGATACTAACTCTAAGCTCCTGAAGCTGAGCTTCTGTGAAACCACCATCCTGCTCCGTCCCTGACTTAGCCATCAGCCGAATTACCCATTTGGCAGCCTCCTCATAATCCTGTTGCGTGGCTCGAAAGAGCTGCAACCTCAGTTTCTGCATGAAGGATAAAGCCAATAGTCCTTCTCTACCGAAGTATGGATGAGCTAATGCTGCTTTCGCACTAGTTCTTCGCCTTGGTTTGTAGCGAACCATTGATGTCAGAAGTTCCCATCCTATTCCACCATCTAAATCTAACAGCTCAAACCCCCTCCTTAAGTCGGGGCTGGCGCGGGGTTCTAAGCTTCTTCTCCATGCGACCAGATCATAGTCACACCTTTTGAGCTGCCGGTTGAATTGTATGAGACTACTATCGGTCCGTAATGATGGAAATGCCTGTATGAGAGCAGGCTACCTTGAGTTAATGTAGCTTATTACATCAACCAAACCATATATACAGCATTGTAGAAGGAAAAAAATTTACAGGAGTTTTAGCTTTGTACCTGATACATCTGAAACTACATGCAAGTGATGTGCAGTTCTGGCTTTCAGAAACCTAGTGTCCTACTATGACCAATTTATTTAGCCATCTACCAAAGTCTTCAACAATATACCTACTTTAGTTTATTCCTGGATTAACTGGGTGGTGTCGTAAGTAGATGATACCTACACAAGATTTTCCAACATCAAACCTTGACCAAGTGAGTACTTCAAGGTTTGAAGTATCAGCTTTTTGCATGTCTACTATTGACAAAGCACATAACACACCCGCTGAATTAGTGATATATAGCCATGTCATCGTAGTCCCTCGAGATGATTTTGCAGGCAGAATCTCATGCCCTTACTGAAAAACGAAAATTTTGCTCAATTTTCGCGTACATTTATCTCCGTTAGCTGTATTTTATCTTTCATATAGCTAATATCTTGCGAAAACTTGTTAAAAGTGAATCCAAGGAGGGACACGACCAGTGGTGTGAATGAAAGGTTGAAGTCATGTAGTGAGACTTCTAGGCCTAAAAAATACTTGCAAGGACATGCTGATGAACCATTCAAAGATAGAATTTCCCCTGGATAATATCAAATCGTAGCAACAAGAAGTTCCAATGCAAATATGTTAGCTCACCATTTGTAGAAAAATGAGACCAGTGCTGTAGATATCAAATCTGTCTGGCAAATTCATCTGTTTTTAAGGAAAGCCATCAGAGCTAGAAAAACATTAAAATCGAAACAAAAGGAAGCTTGATGTACATTACTCAATCTTAACAGTCTCATGGTAGACATCACACCTGCCATAAAACTGGGGAAAGAGCAGTAGCCACTGGAGCTGAAGGTGCAGAGGGAGTTTGCGTGCTCATAATGTACTGTTCTGGTGCAGCGTACCTAAGAAGTGACCAACGAAAGAGAACTGTCACATGTTATAAGAGGCACAATGTCAAAGCCATCCAGGAAATCAGACAAATCAAAAGAACCAGTTAGAGAGGTCAGAATACAAGAGAAAGATTCACATTATTAAGATATGGAAACCATGGTGCTATCCACCACTTCAGTTGGGTATTGAATTTCAAGAAATGGACAATATTTCTTGTTTAAAGTTTAACAAAGCCACATCAGTCTGTATTCTGTACTAATATGATCATCAGAAGACATAATTACCACCAGCATATTTCTTCCTAATCAAAATTAAAATGTTGTATTCACTATGCACCATTATAGGACACATCTCTCTTTCTCTCTCTCTCTCTCTCTCTCTCTCTCTCTCACGCACGCACGCATGCACTGGTCCATCTCTAACCTCTTTTTAAGTCTGATCTTTCTTAGAGCCCCTCGTTGTTCCTTGGAAAAATTAGGGAAATTCCTCGTGGTTTTAAGGGCATAATGAGATAGATGGCATAAAGGATCCACGTAGCTAACTCCATTCAGTGAGAAAAGGTATTAATGTTTTTTATCATCTTTGGCCGGAACTCAGAGGAGATAAACAACTTAGAAGGCATGTTGCCTCTAAGAAGCAAAGGAGACCCTGCATCTCCTAGTCTTTAATCTCTATGGTTGAGACAAGGGCATTTCGCAAACAGCAATCAAAATCTACAACGAAGTTAAGATGCAATCTGAGTCATGTCTTGTGAACATAGAAAGGATTATAATTGTATAGTATCGAGATTCTTGTACAAATTTTCTTGACTTGCTTATACAAGGCCAGCATTCAAGGTGCTTGAGCGTTTGCGGACACTTGAGATTGAAAAGGTTACGACCAATTGGTTCAGTAAAACCAATCGTAAGGAGATCATCATGCTGTCGGCATGCAGATGATAACAAACCCAAGCACCCTTGCTCCCATTTTACTCCATTACATCATATAATATGTCTCCAAATGAAGTAATTAGCTCTATTTATACAGTACACGCATTTTCGAGACTGAAAAAGGTAAAATGTAAGATGAGCTTCTGAAGTATTGACATGTATTTTAGTCAACATTGTTCTACACGCATGTCTTGTCCACACAATCATGATCCACATGCTGATGAGATACCACATTTAAAAAATGTTAAGGATGATACCTTGGATCCAATAGAAATTCCTTTGGAATATAATTGATACCCACTCTAAGATCTGCAGCTGCTCCAAGATCAATTATCTTGAATGTACGAGAACCTGCTCAATTTCACATGTTGTGCTTTATGAAATATCAATTTCTTTCTACAGAAAAGAAACCCAATCAAGTTGTTGTTACCATGCTTTCAATACCTTCAGAAAATATAATGTTCTGTGGCTTAATATCCCTATGCACAATGCCTGTCGAATGAAGACCATCCAGGCAAAAGAGGATCTGTCTCATGATAGTTTGAATGATCCTATTCTCCCTTTCAATTCCTTTCGGCAAGTCCTGTACCTCCCCGAGAATCATTGTTTCTACCTGACAAGAAATTTAATCATAATTGATGATGGCAATCAAGGATGTAGACCAATCTACAAAGGTGAGGCTGAATGTAAATCTGAAACAAATAAAGCACAAGGCAATGGACAGAAGATAATAAATGAACATAATCGGGTATTACGACCATCTTCCTTTGTTGACTATCCACCCACACAACATTTAGATAAGTGTCTCAGATTCCATGCTCGGTGCCTCAATAGCCATGCTATTGATTGCAAAGAAAAAAAATTCATTGTAAACATGCAGCACAACTTCGATTGCTACATCCTATGCTTATAAGAAAAATTTTCGAGCTCTAACCAAAAGAACAAAGAAATTGCAATATACGAAGACAGTAAGAGGTGAAAGGAAGAGCTGCTAACATTATAAGGGAACTCTTTGCTCTGCATCAAATCTGCAAGTGTAGATGCCCCTTCAAATCGCCATATAAGCCAATATTCTCCTCCTTTCTTTGAAGAACTCTGGAACCATTTTCATTTTTTTGGGGACAACTTCAGAGAGAAGATACAATGCGGACTAGCAATGAAGCACACTTGTGAAAAATGTTTTCTCTATTTTTATATTTCCAAGTGAATTAAAAGTAAGACCACGATTAAGCAAAGAGTCTATATAGAGCAAAACCTCTAGAAAGCCATATACAAAATCGGCACAGCTACTAGCACAAGCTCTTCGGACGCGTTCATTCATCCAAATCTCGACCGCACCATATTCAGTAGCCTTCTTCAATACCAAGTCACCTTCCTTCTGTTCAAGAGCAAGCAGCAAGAAGGAATTAATACATTGAATTAACACCCACAACATTATAGAGCCCATTTCACCTTTGCCACTGTGAAGTGTACACACGAGTCTGCACAGTCATGTGCGTGCCGGCTCCTCTTAATCACCTCAAATGATACAAAAACCCGAAAATAATTTTCACGATGATCAGCGAGTGATTAATAAACAAGAGCACCCGAATTTGAGCCTATCACACAGCAACAACCTGAAAGTTCATACCTAACACTTTCTTTTGGGCCCTAAAATTTGGACAAAGACTCAATATCAGGAGTCCGCGTGAGAGCTGTACTTACATTTGAAGAAGACTTCTTAGCCAGTGAAACCCTATAAACCACACCAAAGGCTCCCTCGCCCAACTTCTTCCCCAGCAGGAAATCGTCCTGTTCAAACACAAAACCGAACTTCATTTAATCAATCACTCAAACCCCACCAAAATCGCAACTTTCTTTAGTTTCCAACACCACACTGACCTTCCTGAAGGTGGGTCTGAACAATCTCTCGACAAAAGCAAGAAAAAACATGTCAAAGAACCCAGGAGCCACACCAGGAGTCGCCCACAGGTAAGACAGAGCCCCTAGAGCCAAGACCGCACCTGGGGCAGTGAGCGTCAGGCCACTGGACTTGGGGAGTGTGCTTCGGTAGATGATGTCCCCACATTCCATGACCGTGCACGGAAGGCCCACGCCGACACCCAGAAACAGGTCCTTGACCGCATCGATGAGGTGGCCTCCTGAGGCGAGAACGAGGGCATTGGGGCTTGAAACGAGGGTCTTGAGGGGAAGTTTGATGGCGAGCTTCTTGCCCAGAAACGGGGTTGTCGTCGGATTTGAGGATGGCTTCTGAGACTGGAGCTTGATGGTGGTGGCCATGCCGACTCCTCCTGATGCCGCGACAGTGGCCATGCCTGTGGTAGGCAGAGGCTGTGCGCGCGCAGTGTCTTAGTAGAGCACTGAGAAAGCAGGTTGCTTGCTCAAAGAAAAGTGATGGCTTCAAATTGAGACCACAAGTATTGATTTTTCTTCCTTTTTTCGTGGGGCAATTTCGGGCGCGTAACGACAGTTAGTTTCTGGTAATATTTGTGGAGAGGAAGAGGTGGAGTGGATGGAGGAACATTGTACGCCACAAGCTTTGTACGTTCGACAGAAAATGGATCGGGTTGGGCTTTTTGTCGGGTGCTATAATATCTTTCGGAGATTGTGCTCCACCGTCTTCCTTCTCGTTTTTACAGATGCAGCAAATTCAGCAACACGAGAGTAGTTTGCGTAATATCTATAAACTCATTTCCCACATTTTTGTCAGTAATGGGGACCCTTTTTGGATGACTTGATATAATCCTAATCAGTCCAGCTTCATACCCGGAAGGAGAACTCATGACAGCATCATTACAGGTTAGGAGATTCTCTGCAAGATGGAAAAATACCAAAGAGAAAAAGAAGAGAATGTACCGTGGATGCCTTGAGTTATCTTATTGAAAGAGTGTGAGAAGGGTACCTGGACTCCCTGTAAGAACATCCCAGAGGAGTTCCTTCTGTAAGAACATCAAGAGGAGGTCCTGCCTTCTCTCGTTTGTTTTCCGCTGATGACTTATTTCTTGAATGCCGTAGCTAGTGATGCTGGTTGTCGGATAATAAGGGGGCGAATGATAACCATTCTGTTCCTAAAAATAATTTTTGGGCAGAAAAAGAAAGATAAGTTTCTATTCCTTGGACAAGTTTTTGAGCAAAAAGACGCGTTTGATAATGATGCAAAGTTTCTGTTCCCGAAATAGAAATCCGTTTGATAACAGCATAAATTTTTTATTTCTGGCAACCAGCAATCGGCGACCGACAGTGGTGATCGACGGAGGTGGCAAAAGGGGATCAAGAGAGAGAGGAGAGAAAGAGAGAAAAAAGAGTCTTTATTTCTATTTATGTTCCAAAAATAGAAAGATAAAAAATTTTTACTTCTCATTTCTATTCCAAATCTATTTTTAAACTAAAAATTATCCAGAAAATAAAAAAATGAAATTGCGTCACTAAATGAATTTCTATTCAAAAACTATTCCTGAAAATAGAAAGATAGAGAAACCGACAATTATTATTCACGCCCTAATTGACAATCTGAATTGTCCTGGTGAGATGTCTGGACAGAAAATAAAATTTGAAAAGTCCAAGGTTTACTTCTCTAAAAATCTTTCTGTGCGGGAAAGGGATGGAAGGCTTAATTCTGTCGATTTCAGATTCGTTATCAGCAAAATGAGAGGTAAGCTGGCCGAATGGGTTGCTGATAGATAATCTACGGAGGGACGTACCGTTCATGATTAAATCCGTGAAAGAGGCAATCCATCCAACATTCTCCAGGGCACTCAATTAATAAAGAGCCTTTTAACAACGGGAACCATTGATTATTCTTTGAGGGGGAAACGTTTAAATCTATTGTATTTGTATTAATTTAGTTCTAAATATTTTAATTGAATCAATTTAGTTTTAAATTTATT
>BCNH02000007.1:7997189-8018737 GCA_001662345.2 Metrosideros polymorpha var. glaberrima | reverse complement strand
CTGGCACAAATCTGACGTCTTGGATGAATCCCCCATTCTCTGGCAAAAAAGAAAAAAAAATACACCAATTCATTGAATTCTTTGGCCATCCTTTCAAGGGTTCACGAGATGAGATGAGCGTGTTTCTTTCGCCGGACTACTCGGATTTAGCTCGCCGGAAAATAACATCCGAGCAGGGTCCGATTAGCGAGCGCCTCTCTTTATTTATCGAGAAAATGTTTTCAATTTTATTTTTTTTGCCAGCATTAATGAAGCTATGATGCGTGATGCACTCTTAGACCGGTCTCGATAGTTACCCTCTCTTAAGCAAAGCCGCCTTGGCATTAATGGGAAGTCACTTTGATTTCTCAAGAATGGACACTGACTCCCGTCGCTTTTTTCCCTTAATTATCCCGATTTCATTTTCAACCGAAAAGGAATATTTTTTTTTTCATTTTTTCGGTTTTGGGGCTGACGAAAAAACCATTCTCTTGTTTTTATTTTTCCCTCTTGCTAAAAATTTATAAATGACCCAATTTAATGATTCTGACTACGAACTTAGAGGAGTGGTTGGGTTGGGTTGGGTTGGGTCACAATTTCCGAAGGAATCCCAAATTCCGTCGCCATTTCCGTCGCAAATCCGAATCTTGTTAACTTAAACGACGCTCCGGACCTTACCTTTCTCTCTCCTCAGAAGCTTCTCTCTCTTCTCTCTCTCTCTCTCTCTCTATCTCCACTGTGTTCGTTCACTCTCTGTCTGTGTCTCTCTGCAGCTTTCTGGAGGAACTGGGGGAAGCTGCGGAAGTCGAGAGGAAGCAGAGCATGTCCTCCCTCTCCTTCTTCTTCTTCTTCTTCTTCCTCCTCCTCTCCCTCCCTCTCCTCTCTGCTTCTGCTTCTTCCACTTCCCCTCCATATCCATACGGTAAAGCTCGTCTCTTTCTCTCTTTCTCTCTCTCTCTCTCTAACTGAAACTGAAACTGACTGACTGACTGACTGACCGACCCATCTCCATTTCCCCCGCGAAACTCCCTCTCCCTATGCGCAGGCAATGTCTCCTACCACATAGACTGCGGTGGCCACACCCTCGCCGTCGACTCCTACAACACCACCTGGCTCCCCGACCGCTTCTTCACTGGCGGGGCCGCCGCCGTCGTCTCCGAGCCCCTCCACTTCCGGCAGCCCCAGGAGAAGACCCTCCGCTACTTCCCCCTCTCCTCCGGCAAGAAGAGCTGCTACGTCGTCCCCGGTTTGCCCCCCGGTCGCTACTACGTCCGCACCTTCACCGTCTACGACAACTACGACGGCAAGTCCCACCCCCCGAGCTTCGACGCCTCCGTCGAGGGCACCCTTGTCTTCAGCTGGCGCTCCCCCTGGGCCCCCGGCCTCGCCCGCGACGGCGCCTACTCCGATCTCTTCGCTTTCGTCAGCGACGGCGAGGCCGACGTCTGCTTCTACAGCATTGCCACCGATCCCCCGGTAGTCGGATCTCTGTCGCTCCTTCAAATCGATCCGTTATCTTACGATTCGGCATCCATAGGTGGTGATTTCATTTTGGTCAACTACGGAAGACTGGACTGTGGTTCCGGTCAGTGGGGGCCGGGTTTCAGCAACGACCTGGACTACTTCGGCCGGTCTTGGCAGTCGGATTACAACTCCCGGACCACCAACACGCATAAAGTCATCGATGCTATCTCGACCGAGAGGAGCATCTCGGGGACCAATCAACAACCTAATTATTTCCCCATGAAATTGTACCAGACTGCGGTGACAGCCCGTCAAATGGGGACCCTGGAGTATGAATTGGAGGTGGACGCCAAGCTGGATTACCTGCTGTGGTTCCATTTCGCGGAGATCGATTTGGGAGTGAATAAGGCAGGCCAGAGGGTGTTTGATGTCGTGGTGAATGATGCGAAAACTACGAGGATCGATATTTACAAGGAGGTCGGGCGATTCGCGGCTTTCGATTGGCATTATACCGTAAAGAATTTGAGCAGTACTGTTTTGAACGTGAAGCTGGTGCCTATTGTTGGTGCCCCATTGATTAGCGGAATCGAGAACTATGCGTTGGTCCCTGCCGATCTTGCTACTGATCCTCAGCAAGGTATGTACCTTGGGAGTAAATTGATGATGATTTTGGCCGGTCTATTTGGTTTTGACTTTTCTGGTTAGGTAGACTCTATACTAGTCAAAAGAAGACTTTGACCAAATCATTCTTCTTCTTCTAATTCTGATTTTTGGTAGGGTAATTAAAGTAGAAAACTTACTGGATACATTTGAAGTTTGGAACCAGAATTTGGGGCATTTGCAGGAACCTTAATCAGTTAACTCTTTAAAACATGGGCATTTTAATGGATTTTTAGTTGGCGACTATTGGAAGCGCATTTTCAATCCATTTTCTCTTCAGAGAGCTCACTTCAACTACTCATGTCAAATAAAGAATGCTTGATTGTATAGTTGAAAGGAAATATCAAAATACATGTCTTTTCCTTTTCCACGATCCATTTTTGTGGCAATGAAATACTATTGTTCCTCCCCAAGTGAAAAATGATACCAGAGAGATACGTTGCTTATGTATCAATAGGAAATACATTTAGAGTATGGTGCAAATGGCCAGCATTTGACTTGAAATATTACTTGTCCTTTTTGAAGTTGAAGCACATGATCTTTCAGATATTCTTTTGGTAGAAAGGTCGATATGTGGCCTAATGGAGTATTTTTAGTATCAATGCCTGTTTGTCAATTTCTCTTCTAATTTCATGTTATTGGAAGATGGGAATGCTTAATTGGTTGTCCTATGTATCGACACTCTGGGAGTAACTTTAATCTCTTGCAATCAGATGGTAATGATAATGTTTGAGGAGAGATTATTGAAAAGACTTGTTTGTTTTTGTCAGTAATTGCTATGAGATCATTGAAGGGGTCGCTTCGTGTTCCTGATAGAATGGGTTGGAATGGTGATCCTTGTGCTCCTACGAATTGGGATGCTTGGGAGGGAGTGACATGCCATACCAACAAGGACAAAGCTGCCCTTGTAATATATCAGATGTAAGCAATCGTCTATCACGTGCTTCACTTGAAACTTTTAGGAATTAAGACAATGAAGGTAGCTGCAGGGGTATGCCTAGTTTCAGATTACAAGTGTATGAAAGAAGAAATGATTTGGCTTCGAGCTGTAGTTGTTGCTTCTTTTGCTGTTACACTAGATAGTTCCATCACATCCTGTAGATCAGCATTTAGTTTACTCAAATATGGATCATCTTCCTTAAGAATAGCATGGAACTTAGAATTCTGGAAGTAGGATATATTTGGTGGTCTGTATTGTACTCCGGAAAAAGCAGGTTTGACAGATTAGGGATTAGGGCCACAACAGGGTAACCTTGGATCACGAGATCTCTCTAGAAATAATTTTGTTGATAGTACATATGCAGAAGTATAGGTGTCTCTCTCTATATTCCTTTTGCAAGCATCTCATTGCGTGTGTGTGTCTCTGTCTGTCTGTCTGTCTCTCTCTCTCAATGCAAATTAATTTTGGTTCTTCCCATCGGGCTTTAACAATGTAAAGATGCCTGCACCTTTCAGAGATCTCGGAAGTCAAGGCTTGAAGGGCTTTATAAGTGATCGAGTTGGTCTCCTGTCAAACTTGGTTAGCCTGTAAGTATCAGCCATCAAGTCTGTGCTTTCATGGTTCCACAATTACAACTGCTGCATTACGGCAGAGAATAATGCTTCAAACATGGTCCTTTCTTGTTTCTGTTTTTTTATGCGTTTTTAACAAGCCATTCTCATTTCCGTACTTTTAACACTTTCAAGAAGAAGGGAATTGGTTGCTAATGCTACTACACTAATATCTGGGAAAAATCATCTGTTATTTAGACCTCGTCATCTCCTTTCAACAAGACTTGATTAGCAAAATTCATTGCCCACCTACAGGATCCACATTAAGTTATGTCAGTCTACTTCCGAGAGAGATGTTGGAGCATGTTATGAAGAGAAATTACAGATTCTTGTCATTATCAGAACCTTCAATTTAACCAGTTTTTTTTTTTATAAATAAGCAACAAGAGCATTCCTGACCAATGCATGTCCCACTCCCTCTTTTCCCCCTCACTAGTAATAATTCTCACATCACTGGAAGTCTACTGACAAGTGCATGAGGAATGCTTTTGGTTTGCAAACATGTTAGAATGTGCATGTACACATCGTTGTCAAAAGGCTAAAGTTATTTCATTACCCTTTTTATTTCCTGTTATGGCACAGCCACCAGCCATTTGGTTATCATCAAAGCCTTCCTGCTTTTGTTGTAATCTTGGGGTTCTCATTCTCATAGTCTTACCAATATGGAGTGTCGTTCAGGGGAATTCTCTATGGAGAGAAGCAGAAAATGTTTTTCATTGTGTAACGACAAAATTGGAATATTAAACTAAACCCAGATCTCAATATTTCATCTCTAAATTTAATTGGTCCACTGTTCCTTTTCCTTTTCAGAGAAGGGAAACCACAGTGCTGGCATTCTCTAATGGACAAACTGATATTTTTCCTTACTGACTGCAGGAACTTAAGTTCCAATTCTTTAGGGGGTAGTCTTCCATCTGAGCTCGGTCAAAAATCTCTTGTACGACTGTAAGTATTTGAAGCTTCGTCACTTTACTATGCTAATATTTTGATCATAACTGCAAAAGGTTTTTTAGAAATCATGAGTTGTTGCTTTATTTGTGCATCGTTGTTGCTAAAATTGCATGGTGCTCTTACGTGAGAAGGATTCTTTCACCTGAGACACATTGTGGTTAGGGCCCTGCTGCAATAATCACATGAGCAGTGAAGAGCTACACTTTTTAGATTTTATGTGAAAATTATCGATCAAGGGTCCCACTAAGAATTCTGTGCTCTCATTGTCTCTACCATTTTCATCATAGGAACAGCTAGTAAAAATCACGCTAGCATAAGGCACAAAAGCACGCTAGCGGCGCTGACAGAAAAGAAAGAGGGGGGGGGGGGGTTTAGGCGCTAAAAGAGAAGAATGAGAGAGCTGATATCATCTGCTTGAGGATTTCCTATCTCTTGTGGAAGTTATGTGGATCATATATCAGTCAGCCATCGTGGTAGGATTGTCAGAATGGCCGGACATATAGATTTTCCAAATAAGTGCTCAAATCTGACTCACTAGAGATGGAACCTATTAGACTCTCTTTAAGTTCTAATTACTTCAGAAATATGAGCGAGTTTTCAATATATCACAATTGTAGTTACTATTAATCTATTAGTAATCTTATGGGGTATGAAAATCATCCTGCTGCTCATTTCATTGGGGAATTAGATTCCTTAAATGTGTTGGGTGTTTCAATTCTATGTCTGCCAGATATTTCTGCTTCCTTTTTGTCATTAGACGATTAAAAGTTCAGGGTAGACCCCCTGTTCTTTGTTGCATCTAGTGTAGATACTTAGGCTTGCACATGTGTAGAGTACTACTCTTGGTAGACTTTTCATAATTGGTGATTGTATCTTCCCTGGAAATGCAGATATAATGTTAAATTAGTTAATCTTAACTTAGAAAAAAAACTGAAAACAGAAAAAGTCAGTCTTTTTTTTTCGGAGGTTATTACCACGAAAAACCCCAAATTGACCCGTGACAAATATAGAACAAACTAATATTTTGACCACGATAAACTCCAAACTAGTACACCCATGACAAATTTACCCAAACTAATTTTTTGACCACCAAAAACCCAAAACTAGTACGCCCGTGACAAATTTACCCCAAATTGTAAGGTTTGTCGGAGAAGATAAACTGAGCCCTGTCGCTAGAAAATGAGCTAATTGAAGAAACATCAACTAAGTAATTTTTAAAAATGAAAATTAAGTTTGAGGTAAATTTGTCACATGTGTACCAGTTTGGGGGTTTTCGTGGTTAAAAAATTAGTTTGGGGTATATTTGTCACAGATGTATCAGTTTGGGGTTTTTCGTGGTATTAACCCTTTCTTTTTGTCATAAGAAAAAGTCAGTCTAAACAGTAAGTTCAGAGGCAGCTATCTAAATAGTGCGTTTCTGATGGAATGTCACCTAACATTAGACAAAAATTGACTTATCATTATGTAGATTTTCTCAAAACCCTGTCATCTTAAGGTTTGATTGAGTCAACCCTTTATTTAGGTCATAAAACCACTCGGAGTGCTCATGATTTTATTTTGAGTGTGTCAACCATATCGTTTTTAACGTTCCCTCTTGATGGGTTTGGGTATGCATAAGGCCCGAAAGTCAGCAATGCAATGACTATAATGTTTTGTGAGCTTGCATCTGCAGCATTGAGGTCACATTCCTCACCATTTCTTTTTTTGTTTTTGTTTTTAGTAGTCCACGTGGATGTTCTTTCTTCCTTGATATCATTCCTTTTAATAAGTGTGCATGTATACTATGCATCTTCAAAAGCAACTAGCACTGCAAAGACTGTTCAGCAAACATACTTATCTTCTGTTAATTGCATTTTGCAGGGACTTATCCAATAATCAGTTTGTGGGTTCCATTCCAGATAGTCTAGCAGCTTCAAATCTGCAGCTTGTGTAAGTGTTTTCCCTTTGTTTAGTCCTGGTAAAAGTTAAGCATTGTTTTATTATTTATAATACAAAGGGTGAATGCAACAATTCAAATTAGCATATGAAAAATGATAGATGTTGCAATCTGCCTAGTGGTGCGGAATAAGTATTGTTCGTGTAGGCCCAGAAGAGGTACTATGGATGTCTCTTTCCTCCGTTTGCCTATCTGAAATGACAAATGACTTTAGCTAATTAAATGTATAGTCTTCTTCCCCATATGGTGAAAAAGTTGTGACTTAGTTGTTGAAGTTGAATAAGTAGGAGGATAGACTCAACAACACAATAGATAACTGGTTTTTTAAGAAATCATGGACTTGGAAGTACCAATTTGGAGAAAAGCACCTAGCCTAAATTATTTCTGTAAGGACACTGACTTTTTTTATCATCTCTGAGGAAAATACACTTACATGAGGTTGATTAGTTTTCTCTAGAGTGTGGGATATAATGCCCTTAATTTTGTGCATCCTTGCTGTTGCTCTTGACCATTGCTTGAAATTTGTTATGTTGTGAAGGTGTTATGGAAGCAAGTTGATGATTTTAAGATCTGCAACTGCCTCATCACAATTCTTTCTTTTCTTTGATGTTCCAGATTATTAAATGGTAACCAATTGGAGGGAAGAGTACCGGAAGAAGTCTACTCAATTGGTGTTCATGGTGGAGAAATAGAGTACGTTTACTTAAAAATTGTATTTTGCACACTATTCTGTTTGGAAAAATTTGTGGTTTCCATAGCTCAACAAAACTTAATGTGCATTTGGAGATACAACAAATGTATTGCTATACCTGAAGTTTCATAACAAGTGTCTTGAGTCATTTTCAAATTCGGGGTCTCGAACAATGTATTATTTCTTAGTCTTCTGAATTTTGCATCCTTTATGTTTTTGTTGTTTTTTTGTTGGTTCTCTAATATACTATCCTACTTTATAAGTTGGATTACTCTCTAACCTTATTCTCTGTTGTACAGCCTCTCTGCTAACAAAGGCTTGTGTGGTGTACCTTCTTTGCCTGCATGTCCTCTATTTTGGGAAAATGGCGGCTTGTCCACTGGTGGTAAAATTGGCGTAGCCATATCGTGTCTTGTTGTATTCTCTGTGCTGCTTTTGGTGGTATACATATGCTGCATAAGAAGGGGGAGACATGATTATGACTTTGCGTTACCTCATGAATTGATGTGTAAGTTGATGCTAGAAACCACTGTTTATCGTCTTACATATTTTTTCTCTTTTGCACGCTATGTTCTGCATGTTAAAACCATTTTCTGAGGAGAGAAAGCTGTATCTGCTTGATATGCTGAACTGTCCTATTAAACCAATTTATCCTTACGCTTTGCACATTGTGCATAATACTCCAAATACGCTGAGGGACATAGAATGGCTGCAGCTTCTTGCATAGCATTTCTGATTATGGTTATCCCATTATATGTATTTCTCCAAGGATGTTAAAACTTCTGTTTTTGAGAATCGCTATAAAGTGCAAAGCTTAATTCTTCCAGGCTCAAACTGAAATGTTCAGTCAACCCAAAGTAAAACTAGATGCGGATAATTTTATGGTGTTTAGTGCATGATTTGATCCTCTGTTCTCAAGGAACTAGGCCTGTATATATTTGGACTTACTTCTTGCTATTGGATAGCATTGTGATACAATGGTAGTCTTGGCCAGGAAAATGCTGATTGCTTTTTAAATCTAATGAAAATGTGATGATAAAGAGAAGATGAATGAGGTGTTGGCTGACTAGGATTTTAGAGTTAATGTCCTTCTCTGGTCGAAGCAGTATTTCATAGGCTAGGGCCCCTTACCTTAATCATGTCCCTGCTAATTGGTTGAGTATCGACTCCAAGAGTTAATTAAAGTTACAGCATGGTTGAAGGTGCTCAAGTTAATCACTATGGTCGTCTACTGACAATATGTCTGTGAACGGAATAGAGTTCATCTCTGCCATCACTCACACGTACTAATTTTAGTTCTTTCCTTTCTCTATTTACTTGAGAAATTTCAGTTTTTTTCTCGTGGAAGAGAAAGGAAATTTCACTGCTTAGTTTATTCTCGATTACTGAGACAATTTTGTAGGCATAGGTTCAGACTCCAGTGATAGATTATGTCATATACGATCACTTACGATGTATCTCTTTCAATTCAGTTCGAGTTCTGCTCCTCAAAAACATGGTTAACATGGTCTTTGACATTGAGTCAGTCGCTTGGAATGGTCTCTTGCATTCTTTTGATGAGGCTTAGTTTGCATAATACACTTCACAATAGTAGCTCTGCATCTTACATCTCATTACTAACCTTTTAGCTTGTGGGTAGGAAATCTTGGTTCTTCTCTCATCTCTTGCTTGTTAGACAATGTTCTTACCTATGATTGGAGATGAAGCAAGTGTAGTTGACTGCTTTTGTTTTTGTAAATCCATACATTAAGTCCTAAGGGCATGTAGATATGCCTCCTCGGAAGTCCAAAAGGCTTTACTTTACGATATGCATGTTATCTAATTCATGCCTGGTTGTTAAGGTGTTCTCTTTATCGTGAATCTCGGTGTTCTTACCTCACATTATACAAGCTATAGTAGATGTTATTTTGCGAGATTACGGGACCTTAGCACCTAGCCACCGCTCATTAAAAATCTGTACAGTCATTGGTCCTGTATGTTTTGACAGTCATTTTACTGGTCACGACTGCTTAATCAATAAGTTAATCAGTTTTTCTTATCTACACTGTATTGATAATTAGCTGATGTAGATGCTTCAATTTCCGAAAGTCTTCTATTAATGCATGTTTATTGTGATTTGTCCTTCTACAGCGCTCTCTGCGAAGAGAAACCGGTATCAGAGACAAAAGTCGCTAATGGTCCTAGAGATGGAAAGCCAACATGCTAAAATACTGCCATCGAATTTTAGTCCCCGTTGACGGCCTCCAGTAGTGAGAACATCAATTTTGACAGTATTTTACCACAAAGGAGCATAAATGGACCACGTCTGGTTATGTAAATTGATCATAAGAGATGCAAGTGGCAGCAGCGCCTACAGCACGGTTGACTTGTAGGCCTGAGTTTGGCGTCTTCCAGACAATTTGCCTCTTCAATGGGGTCACAAGAAGTTTCATAAAATGCATTGTATCATTGATGGAATACAGCTACATTGTATCATACCGCGATTCTGACATAAGACGAATACGTGCTGTGAATTGACAGTTCCAAGTTATGTAAATGGCTTCACATATTCGTGTCAAGTGGTCCTGGTACCTCGCATTATTACTTGGTCTATGATTAGCTTCTAGCTGTTTTGGCCCTATGTAATGGGCTCTTTGGCTGACTAACGAGGGCTGGTCCGTCTTTGGTGTACAGATGTGACGATTTTGTTCTGTTTTTTTTTTTTTTTTTGTACAGTAGTTTCATCCTCTTGTTCTTTGTTAATCAGAGAAGCCTCTAATTTTGGAGTTTCTGCCTGAGCAAATTGTTACTCATGATGGTGGTTTTTGTGGAATTATGTCTTTGTCCACAAGACTCCAGTAGTATTGTGTAGTTCACCGCGCTGTCTTTCTTCAGACAGGCGAAACATGTCGTTTCGGTCGCTGAACGAAGTAAATGCTTCATGTTAGTATGGTTCACTGCCCCGGATTGCTGCACATCGAAATCTTGTGTGGATTCAAACCTAATGTCTCCCCGGATTTTGAAGGTTCGATTCTCTCCAGCCACATTCAAGCAAAAATCGGTAACAACCAATGAGTCGTTGCTGCTCGTTGGTAATTGATTTATAACATGACAAGATTTCAGATTTGGAAGAAAGTATATCATGCGTCGACAATGATGCGTCTTCCTTCACTTGTTTTCTTCGGAAAAATTTACTAATTTCGCGGGGGCAGACGAATATCCACGACCCGGATTTGAGGCCTGGCTATTATCGGACCACACATGATGTGGTTAAGAGCAATTTTCATCCCCAGATGGCTACGATCTTCGTTTGCTTGACTTTGAAGTCTAAAGATGGCAAGCTCAAACCTAATTAATTCCACCGCCCCCCATGGACATTGCATAGCATTCAATGAAACCAAAGTGAAGTTAAATATATTCATCGCCGGAGACTTTCGACACATGTTGCGAGGTCAAACGCTTGCAGGCAAGATCAGGTGGCTGATTTGTCACAGCCTGGATTCCTGTCTGGCTACGTTAGACTATACTCACCTAAACTAAAAGGAAAACCAGTGCACCTTCAAATTCTGTGGCGAGACTAAGCATTGTAACATACGACTGAAGGAACCTGTCTAATCATTTCACGATGGTTCCTGCCGTAATCGTCGAAGTGCTTTTCCTGTGGGGGTTTCAAATTTCCAGTTGGGGGGCATTCGAACCAAGAAACGTGGACTTAATTTATTCGTGCCAGGAACCACTTCCAGCAACTTGTCCCCTTCAATCGTGGTCGCCGATTCTTGACTCGTTCTTCGCCATAATATAAAAAAGGGAAGAGGGTGATATCTCCGTCCAAGTCTTCCCATTCTGCTGATATTATTTTTCGGTTTCACTGCTTAGGCATCAAGTCGCTTGTCCTATTGATTCATGTTGTTTGTTCCATATATGTCAACTTGCCCACACAGAGAGCGAGAGCGAGAGAGAGAGAGAGAGAGAGCGCGACGCCGATGTATATCGTGTTAGAAGCTTTCGAAGAAGGCGATTAGGAAGGAAAGTTGGAGATAAACGCTAGCGAGACCCACAAATCAGAGATGGGTTTGAAACCTTTCAGACAAACCATCCAAGCCGGAGTTCATTGTTTTCTTAATGCAAAGGGTTACGTACCGTAACTTTTTCCACATGTGGTGGGCATGGAATATAATCTTGTGTTTTTACACGCAAGCGATGACACAGCTCGATGACTTCAAGGAGGCAAAGCTGCAATAAAGTAATCCCCACCCTAACTGTACTGCTGCAATACAAGGCCTCTCCTGTTTGAGTGGGGATCTTGAATATGCCCTTTTGACGAAAGGCCCTAAATTTCCTTTCGTAAGATTACTAATGACGCATTGACACTATAATAATCTGCCCTCGGTTGTCGCGCAACATGACAGTATGAAGCATGCATGTAGACGCGTACGTCTAATTTTGGAAGCTGTGAACGTTTGAAGACCAAGTGCAGCCACGTGGTTCTTCAGGACACCACCAAAGTTCAACCTGAGAAAACCAGCATCACTCCATTAAAACAGTCTGCTCCTTGGTAGTGTCAAGATGTGTGTGCGCGTTAGCTGCTTTTGTTTCCATCTGTTAGTCAATTGTTCTCTGAGAAGGGCAAACTTGGGGTTTGATTTTCTTGAGATGCTTTCTGATCAGGCAGGCTTATATGTGCGTAACCCGTGGGCCATTAGGTCGTGTTATGAAGATTGTCGAATCTCTGTTCCTTATGAAGAAAGAAAGACCACGCTTGTCTTGTCATAAATAGGGTAAACCTAAACCGGCAACTAATTTTTTTTGGACTGCATTCCCTCTAATACTAAAATACAATTTGGCGAGAGTCTTTTCTTTGCTCTCTATAGTGAACCCCTTGTTTTAAGCTGACCATAATGAGATCCACCTTCTCCAGCCATCAATTCATTTACCAAACCCTAATATCCTAACTAAAACAGTAATGTTTGGTCACATATGGTCTTGTGAACAAATATGGTCAAGGTATGGAAAAGTTCGACTTCGGATAACGGTATATCGCGAAAAGATTTTAGGTTTCTTTTTTTTATATAAAAAATATAGAGTTTCGAATGGCAATATTCCTTTATCTTATGATCGCCCCGCTAAATAAGCATCATGAATGAAGTATGTCGACTTTTTCTCTGTTTGGAAATATTGTAATATCACCACGAGAATACAAACATTTGATGGATAAATACTATGGTACGTACATAAACATCATATCATCGACTAAACATGTTAATTTTTCCTCAAATATGAGAGGAAAAAACTGATCACAGTTGAGTATATCAGATCTTCAACCACCGGACCAGAAAATGTTTGCGCACCACCAGGCACACCGCCACCGCCACCGCCACCGCCACCAATCAGCCATCCAATTTTTGCCAAGAAACTAAGATCTAACGATCTAATCATTCTTTAAGAATATCAAGGCACGCACTGTTCGTACTCCCACTTTAGTTTGACTTTCGTCCATCGATGCTGCCAAATAGCCAAAACCCCTTTGGTCATATCACTGATGTTGCTCATCATATAGGACCTCACATTTCAAACTTCCAGCGTGTCCAGAGAAAAAGAAAAACGCGTAATGTGGAGTCCAATCCACGGTTCGTTCAATTCATATGACATGCCAAAAAAAAACAAAAAACAAAACGGAGGAATTAATTAGAAAAGTACTTTAATTTATTTATACATATGTGTGTGGGGGAGAGGGGGAAATTCAGAATGAAATGGGCAAATTTGTTGACTTGATTGACCTCGATAGTTGCCACAAAGTCTCCTCCTCCATTGGTACCGCCTGCTCGGTCCCTATTGTTAAAGAAATTCCACGTAAGAAAAAGTACAGATGGGCATATGTTATGCGACCATGCACCTGTTATTCTGATCATGATAAGGATGTAGAAAATAAAAAATCATGAGAGTTTGGCAAGTGGCATCTAATGTGAACAGGAGGCGATGACGATTGACCAGGAAAGATGGGAATCGAGGCTTATCTGCTGCCCGAAAATAAATCCAAACACGAATATTTTCTCTCTCTCTCTCTCTCAAGTGGCCTCATTATTTGACTTTGTAACATGGCGTTTTATGGGAGCCATGTCGGCAACATATTCCCCAAAGCACAGGACATTAGGGTTTGTCGTTTTAAAATTCCCAAGTTGGGTATCAACTATTAAGCCCATTAGAGTAGTACGTTCGCTCGCTACACGTGATTTATAATTTTAACAGCGCTAGGGTTGCGAATATCTCTTGATTTCTTTTCAAATCCCACGGAAGATCTTTTCACCATGTGGGTCGGGTCGGGTCTAATTAGGTGTTTTCTAATACTTTCTGATATGTCCAATGCGCAAAGTTCATCTTTGGGGATGCCAATATAACGGAATTTTGAGTCGATTGCTCGATTCTTTTTTCTAATAAGTTAGTCTTTTTTATTGTTTAACTAGCCCAGGTGATGCTTCTACATCGATTGATGCTCTTAGTTACTTAAAACCCAATTTAGGTGACGTGATTATGACCCAGGATCTTGTTCATCGAAGCGATCATAATATTCAGTTCGTGTAATTTACACTTTTCAATAAAATCCTCGTGAATAGGAACTTTATTCGAAATGATTGGCTCTTTAATTCTTGTGCTGTTTCTTTTCCATATACTGTCGGTGCTACGACGAATGATCCGTATATATAGTAAATGAGGGTTATATGTATATCTATATATGAATATCACATGATTTTTAAAACCCGGTCTTGATTTTTTTTGTTGGCCGACGAGTTAAAAGGAGAAAACTTAACCAAGCGGATCCGATGGTGATTGATGGACGACAACGTTTGTTGCACGAAAACCGGTGACCTAGTCAAAGTAAACTCGACCCGTGGGATGGGACTAAACTCAGTGGAGCCCCCCACTCAAAATGAGAGAGGAGACGGCTTCTGATGCTGAGGGGGCAGTTTGCAACACAAGCGCCTTGCTGACGTGGGCAGCGAACCCAAAGGATGATTTTCTTATAAATTAATATAACGAAAAATCCCATGATAAATTTATTCAAAACTAATTTTTTGACAACGAAAAATTACAAACTGTTACATTTATGATAATTTTATCCCAAACTGATACACCTGTAATAAGTTTATCATACGTTAGTTTTCGTTAAATTGAATTAATACTATGAAAAATCCTAAATTTGCACATCTAACATAAACAGAGGATAAAACCTCAAATCGGTACATCCCATCAACCGTCACATGTTATCAAACTTAGCAATTTGACTGTAAAATTTTGCAAAAACTAACGAAAGGTAAATTTATCACATATGTACCAGTTTGGGGTAAAGTTGTCACAAATGTATCAGTTTGAGATTTTTCGTGATAAAAAAAAATAATTTATGATAAATTTATCACATGTATGGCAGTTTAAAATTTTTTTTAGTATTAACCATTTGTCTTTTCATCTTTTTGGGGGAAAAAATGGGGAAAGGAATTAATCGCACCTTATCTCTTCAGTGAAAGACACGCTCTCTCAGCCAATGGGATGAGTTACGTGGGATACGGGAAGGTCATGGTGGAGTCCCATTTATGACGTCATCCCCTAGCAAATTTTTACTTGCTCGGACTACTTCAATTAGTTTCGACTCGACAGATTCATCACTTTAGTTAGAAATTATGCAATTTGATCCAATTTTGGGCATTCTTTTTCAGCAGAGAGACGGTAACAATTGATCGCGAGATATGGATGATCTAGGCAATTCAATTTCATCTCGTGGAAATGAAATAAAACTAACTTGACATATAATGTATAGGCAGGCATTTTAACATCCTTCTTAGTCCATCCTTCGCATGAAAAGACATTTCTTCTAATGCTGTGTGATTCCATCCCTGAAGATTGAGTGCCCAGTTATTTATTAAAAAAAAATTCAAGGATGCTATTGAAAACATTGAGTAAGTGTTTTTGGTAGGGGTGGGCGGTTCCAAGGTCGATTTAAATTTCACTTGGAACCTAAAACTTACTCGTCGAAATCGGTTCTCCAATTTTTGGAACTTGAAACCTACTATGCATATTCTAAAACTTGTAACCTACCTTGTCACAGGTTCCAGGAACTACCCAAGTTCCACCTATATTCTTAATTGAACGATTGCGGTGAATCATCACCTCAAATAACCACTATTTGCTGCTACAATCTATTGACCAGAATTCATATTTAGATACACGAAAAATATGAAATATTAACAAAGTAAAAGTCCCAATCATGAAGATCGACAGAAATGGAAACTTAGATTAGTGGCTCTAGATTACACACTCATCATTAGATGCCATGGAATATCAAAAGATCGCGTGAAAACATAAAAAAACAAAAAAATAAATACTTGTTCAAGGTTTTCAGAACCTAAAACCTGGTCGTCAGCACCGGTTCCTTAATTTTTGGAACTTGGAATCCACCCTACATACTTTAGAACTTGGAACCAGGCCAGTTTTCATCAGTCTGGTCCACGGTTTTACCCTAAAACCATGCTCACCCCTAGTTTTCGGTATCCTTAGCAACATAAAAAAAGAAAATTATCCCTTGTATGTATCTTCCTACTTAGGGAAAGTACATACAAACCCTCATTACTTCTTGCACTTTTGTCACTTTATATCATCTATTTTCTAGAAATACATGTTCGTAATCACTGCCAAAATCATCAACAAAAAAGATCAAATTACCCTATCAATGCCTAATTTATCTACACAAGTCTTAACACACGCAAACCATAATCTCTTCACTATCCACCATGACCCGCAACCATTGGCCACCATACCTCCACCTTTGCATCCACCATTGATGCCGTCGACCCCCTCCCCTCTGCTCATCACAATCCCCTCTTTCTCTCTCCCCCTTGATCTGAGGTCATATGCCGTCATGGATGACCTCGGCCCGACACAGTCTCATGAGGAGGAGGGGTTGAGATGGATGGAGAAGACGGAGAGATAGAGGTCGATAAGAGTTCAGAGTTGTGTACGCAGGACGAGATCAAATTAAAGTCACGTAGCATATCTACAGTATTAATTAGTAGGATGGCATCAAAGTTAGAGCGAACTAAGTTGAAAGAGTCTCTCCCACGAGAAACACAACCCTTTGAAACATATGAAACAACAACAACAAAAGCAAACCCTAGAAGAATATTCTTGAGAAAATTTGCCCCAAATGTGGACTTTTCTTTCTTTCTTCGCTTTCTTGAACGTGAATGTCGACAAATGGACGAGTCGACAATCTCAACTCCGTCGGTGGGCCGATGTAGATGGGAAGACTCGCATCCTTACAAGTCTTTGAGGTCGACTGATTTTGACTTGTCTTAGTGTTGAAAGATGGGATTAGAGTTCAGTGCAAATATAGTGGACGAGCTCGCAAGAGGTCATCCTCGCACAAACCACGGATTGGATTCTGAGTTCTCGAGGTCAATTTTTCATATGTATATTTATATTGTGTTTAGTCAACCAAGGGTGCGGTTGGTAAGTTAATCGCAACTAGTCAACTCAAGGAGCTGTCCAAGCCAAGCGGGAGGCATTTGACCTTTTTTTTTTTTTTTTTCCACAGATGCTAAAATAAAACATGTTCAAAATTCAAGATCTCACAAAATGATGTCCACTAGCACTCCGATGTCGGTCCTATACATACGAAGTTGGGAAAATTATCCAAAAAATCATAAATTTATTACACTTTTACCAATTCAGTTATAAACCTTTTAATTGTGTCGGTTAAGTTCCAAATATTTTTCACGTTTTGTCAATTAAATCCATTCAATCAATTTTGACTGAAAATTTCTGACGTGTACGTTGGCCGTCCTATGAGACACGGCCAGCATTGACGTAGAGATCTTGGATTTTGGTTGTCCATATTGTCCAAAAAAGATACTCACTCTTTTTGGCGCAAAGGAAAAAAAAAGGAACTCTTATCTATATTTGACACGAGAAATCGACGTTGTGATATTCCCCTTAAAACCACGATCAAAATTATGCACATGCGCTATTTCTTCAAAACGTGTCATTTCAAGTTATCTATATGCCGGGTCGATCGATAAATGAATGAATTAATGAATAGAACGGTTTGAATGGTGGATCTAATAGTCACAAGTGGGGTGCAATCAATTCTAAGATTTTGATGTTTATAGCGTTCAAACCCTAACCCGCCGTGCAAGTAATAGAGGGAACTAATCAATGAAAATAGCATTACTGAAATAATTACTTTCGAAGAAGCAAATTACGGGTTCCATTATTAATCACATAATTCTAGGTGGAGAGGCGACCACGTAGTTTGACCCGAAAGTCCGGGTCCTGTCCACGTCGGCAGTAGAGAGATTACGCAGCAGTCAATCACTCGGTTTCCACTAGTATCGATTTCTGAACAAGTTTTTTTATTTTTCCCAATTCTCAATTTCTTTTTTATTTTTTATTTTTATAATTGTATTTTGGGGCATGTTTTATTGTGTGTGCAAGTTGTGTGGTTTGCGTGTGAACAGATTAATGCGTGTGGTTGACGGCTTGACCCAAGCAGAAAGTTCCGAAAAACGTAAATACTGCATTTCCTCCTTTCTTTTTCCCAATATAGTAATATTTTTCCAAGTTAGCAGAAAATAAAAACAGAAAAAAAAATGACTACCCAAGTTTTTTTTTTTTTTTTGTCTGTAAACTACACAAGTTTAGTAGGGCCTAATTATGATGTGGATAGCACTAGATATTATTGTTAGACCATAGCTCATTTTTTCCCGGAATTCATTGGTAAATTCTTCTTGATCATGAATACCCTTCATTGATTTACTTTTCTAAGGACGAAAATTAAGAAAATAATGTTCTCAAGAATTGATCCTCAAAATTGACAGATTGTGTACTTCCTCTTTTATTTTTTATTGGAGGAAACTTTTCGGTCTTTCAACTAACCAATTGGTTGGTGGGTTGCAGATATGGTCACTACCAAACTTCTCGAGGAGAAGATAGTGATCGTTTTGTCGGCGGCAGCGACACCGGAGGGAAAGAAGGAGAAGCTTGTGGTTGTTTCGTTGGTAGCGCGAGAGGTGAACGGTAGGGCCGAGGGACTGAGCAGTACTTCGAGCAAGGGACGGAGGGAGGGGGAGAAAGTTGGGGTCTTTTATAATTTCATTCCTCACTTTTTTTACATGGCGAAGTCTACATTTACGTTGAGTATTGCCGTCCAAGTGCAACCCCGGAGAAAACTAACTTGTCCTGAACTCGGTATCATAATATACTACGGTTGTGACAAAGTAAAAGTAGGGGGATCAAAAATGAATTTTGGTAATAGTAGAAGGGCCACTTTTTTAAATTTCCCCTTTCTTTCTTTTCGGTGGTGGCGGCTAGATCAGTTCATTTATTATGGAGCACGTATGTCTTGATGGCGACGGCTTAAAAATATCAAAAGTAGTTGAGCTTGGTGTCATCGATCGTCAACTGCAAAATGCTCAATGTTGATCACACAAATCCTCTCATTATCTTTCCTACCTATAAAAAAACAATCTCGAAGGGGTCCATAGTTAGGTGCGGTCGAGAACATCATATAGTGAAAAAGGGATGCTCTCAACAAATTCAAGCTCATAGGTAACTTACATCACGAAATTTCAACATCGTACTGGTTGGCCTAACATTTTTTAACCGCGAACAAGGTAGTCCCGACAACCGTGTTTGCACTATCGATCAAATCTCGTAAATCCTTAATCAAGCTCGCAATCCCACAAGAAAAGGGTCGCGTTTTCCCCCGCGAGCAAATCCCGTCCTACTGGCCACATTAGTTAAGTCGCAGGACCATCTCGACCCAAGATTCGATTTTGATAGGCACGTCGCGTTGGAGCAACAGAGTGGGTGTCGACGGCAGTTGGAGCACAACGGGGGCCGTTGGTGGACGTCGAGGTGGCGGATCCATCACGGGTCAAATATCTTATGCCAATCTCCAACCAGAGATCGAGCCGAGGAAGTGGCTCATGCGTCGCACGATATCATTTGTTTATGCGCCCCCCGGGCGATAAATCACAGACATGTTTCATAATCGTACGCCAACAGCAGGAAAACGATACGCACGAATATCGCTATCCCTCGAACTCATGTCCGATTCCCTCGCCCCTCATTGGCCAGCAGATATCTGTTTCGAACTTGCATTCATACACGGACAGCCTTCTTTTGTGGGAAATAAAAAATCGAAAGTGACTAGTGGCATCGCCGTGTCTTGTGGGGGCGTTTTGTTTACGATTTAGAAATCGAAAAGAACACGAATGGAGCACGTATTATAATTGGCGAAGCAGTGGAAGAGAGATTAAAAAGAAATAATTGTTATTATTATTATTATTATTATTTTTCCCCCCAATGTATCCGAAAGATAAGGACGCATGAGTTAAGCATGGCAATTGCCAACTCAGGAGATAACCCCCACGACATACGTAGGACCAATAGCCAAGGTTAGAATTTCCAAAAGGCCATCATTAGGAATTTGTGGATGAAGTGATGATCATAGATTAGAAGCTAAAGTGCACCAAACAGTGCTCATGCTTTATCTGAATCTTTGATAATTAAATCCTTAAAAAAAAAGAAAAAAAAGAGGGAGCTTTATCTAGATTAAAAAGGAGCAGCCTCAACTTTAATGGTACGTGATAGTTGGTTACCACGCAAATTGAATTGTTTTTTTTCAAAATATAATTGAGGCGAGGATGAGAGATTATGCTTCAAGATGTGCTTGGCAGATGTTGTTTTATGCGAATTGGTGACCTCACCAAGATAAGCTACTTTAATTTTGTGCATAGTATAAGAAAAAAAGGAGCGATGAGAAAGAGTTGGTTGATATGCGAGACAACCTATTGCCCTATTTGTGTATCTTGAGGCAGATTGTACATCATACATTGCACCATGATGTGCAAAAGGAGGTGCCTTTTCTTATATACTAAGATGATTTGGCTGATGATTCTAAATTCACAAAGTAGGTCGGGTCAGATTTATTCTCCATTTCTCTAGTAATGGAGAAATTATTGCGTCAGTGTATAGTGCATGCACTAAACGAATCCGAGATTATTCAATATAATGGGTCGCACTGGATATAACTGTCCGGATTCGTTTTAGTAGATGTGCCACATTCACCGAATTATTTCTCGATATGTGTGACAAATGGTATTCCAGGGTTTCACACATATATTGTAAGTAAATCGAGCATTTATTAGGAGAAAAAATAGTAGATTGAGTTAAACTATTTGTACTTATATTTTATATAGTCAAAATACGTTTGTTCAAAGGAATAAATGCAGTATAAGTCCTAAACAATTTTTTTAGTTGGCCATTTGTTTTATGATCATAAGTTATGATCTAATAAATGCATTATTAGAGTCGGAATTCTAAAAATCCACTCAAAGCCCAAAAAGAAAGGGATGTGTTTAAAAAAGACAAAAGACACAAAAAAAACCCAAACTTATACTCGTGTGATATATTTACTCTCTGTCAAAAGATCTGTTAAAAATTTGCCTACATGAACGCAAAAAGGCAAATGGTGTTGACATGACGCTCACGTGACTTAAAAGAGATAAAAACGACGTTTTTTTGATTGAAAAGTTATTTAATGAAACTTTAATGAAGGGTAAATGTATCACATAGGTACAAATATGAAATTTTTTACGTCACAAGAAGAAGTTTAGAGTAAATGTGTCACAGTTGATATAAGTTAGGATTTTTTATGTCACCAAAAAAGTTCAGAGTGAGTGTGTCGCAATGAAGATAGTTTAGAGTTTTTTAATGGCTTTTTTCTTTTAAAGAATAAAGATCTAATATTGACAATAATAACAACAATAGTAAAAACAACAGATAGTACCGGTTCGTCAAGGGTCCAACATTCACGTTCCCACTCCGATAGGGAAAGGTGATAATTCGGACAAATCATTGAAAATTAGAAACGAATTACGAAGAGGCCAGCCTTTTTCCGTATCCACGCAACACCACCGTACGTCTACTGTTTCCTCAAGAACCAACGGTGTTTAACGAGATAGATGCAAGAGAAGAAAAACATGTAATAATGTCCTTTAGCGAAAAAAAAAACAGAAAAAACATGTACTAATGTCCAAAACAGTAATTTCCTTGTTTAGGGGGGGGGGGGGTCATTTGGCAGGGGTTGGAGAAATTAAAATATGAACTGGATAAACAAAGACGCGTGAAGAATCTATTAGCGGGACCCGTGGAAGCAGGGACAATCTTGCAAATTGTCATAAATTATAATTTTAAAAAAACTATTAAAAATTCTTCACTTCAAAATCGATTTAATCAAAAGACTGAACTGTCACAAATTCTTTCAAAACAGTAATTTCCTTGTTT
>BCNH02000007.1:7953196-7994951 GCA_001662345.2 Metrosideros polymorpha var. glaberrima | reverse complement strand
GGAGAGAACTTGGGAGCGAAGAGGGGGGAGACTACTAAGGTTCGAATTCGAACCTTAGCCGATAAAGACAAACGGGGAGCTCGCGAGGGCGAATCAAATCGCGCCAGGTCAGACTCGGATTCATGGAGGAGGAGGGGTTTGCTTTGTTGTTGGACGATGAGCCCATCCATCTGTCCTTCGAGTTTATCCATCTGGGCGGGACCCGCGACCCATCCTAGTGGATAATCTGCAGGCTAGAGAGAGAAAGCCAGTAGGAGAGAGGGAGAGAGAGAGAGAGAGAGTTCCACCCTCGGCTTGTAATCAAGACTATGGGGGATGGGAAGTGGGAAGCAACGGCGAATGGTGGAGCAGATCTTCACAAGAGAATCTAAAAGCCATTTTGGGGGCTTCTGTTGCATCGGATGATGGTAAAAAGAAAGGTTTTTACCCAGGAAGAAGAGAGAGGCCATGCTGGGGAAGAAGAGAGAGGCCATGCTGGAGAGCAGCAGCCAGGAGCTCCGCTCCGGGGGGGATGCACTTGCCAATGTCTCGGTCCACAAGTCAAGTGAACCCCCATCAACTTGTTGACTCGGGGACCCCACCTCCCCCTCCCCCTCCATCTCATTCGTCTCCCTACTCATCGAAAAATCCGATCGGATCCTAAATTCTCGCACGCACCCGGGGCACTTGAAACCCGGGCCAGAAATATGTACAACCTCCTGAACCCTATGAAAAGATGCCGCATTGAGCGTTTGGTGAAATGGGCGATTGCTTGCGCGTGAGCATTTGTTGAATTGGAACATGCCCGGTGTCCGCATGCTCGAAAATATACACTTGAACTGATGAGAGAATATATATGGAAACCACATTACGGTTTGGGCTCTCCGTTTCTGCCGTAGACCTCGTGAAAACTTCTCAATTGGGTTGCCGAGAATTCTTATGGAGAAGGTCACAAGTCGGCCGATACATTTGAACATTTGAGTCTACAATCGATAGCTAGAGCACGCCCACATGCTACCTCCATAAGGTGGGCTTATTTGCCGTAAATGAAATAAGCAAAGAGTGAGGTATTATGAACAACTCAATGTGCATCAAGACCAAATATTTGCTTTAACGACAGTCGATAGAGTGATTAAAAACTATCGGGCATCTATTACGCGGAAAAGCATAGGCCAGTGCTATAGAAGGTACATCAAATTGGGTTTACAGGACGGTTGATGCTAGATAATAAGACATTGACTTTAACTAAGAATTTTGAATGAGTGAGATGTATCCAACAATTCGCAGTTAGATAATTTTAGATATCGCGCCAATTGTTTATGTCAATCTTACCATAACCTAGCGTGATTAAAAGAGTCTACTCTCACTCACTCTCTCTCTCTCTCTCTCTAGCCCCCATGAATCTTCCTGGTACCTTACCATGCCCCTTCCCCATGGAGTTGACCCACCCATAATCACATCCCCATATCTCCCATTTATAACACGCAATATACTACTAATATATATATTTCTTCAAATACAAACACATGAAACTTAAAAAAAAGTTGCCTGTTCCCCTCCCCCCACACCGCTTCTATATATATATATTCCCCACATTCCTCTCTTTCCACCAAGCCAACTCATTCCTACATTCATATCTCTCTCTCTCTCTCTCAACTTTACAAAAAACCAATACTCAACCAACGCACACAGCAATGGATGGCATCAGCTGCACAGACGAGAGCACCACCAGCAGCGACTCTCCATCCATCTCCCCGCCGCCCCTCCATTTGGCCCCCGCCAACCCGTCCCCGTCCCCGTCCCCGCCCCCGCTGGGGAGCCTCCGCCGCGTCGGCAGCGGGGCCAGCGCCGTCCTCGACCCCGCGGCGGACGGCGGCGCCGAGGCCGAGTCCCACAAGAAGCTCCCCTCCTCCAGGTACAAGGGCGTCGTCCCCCAGCCCAACGGCCGCTGGGGCGCCCAAATCTACGAGAAGCACCAGCGCGTCTGGCTCGGCACCTTCAACGAGGAGGAGGACGCCGCCCGCGCCTACGACATCGCCGCCCAGCGCTTCCGCGGCCGCGACGCCATCACCAACTTCAAGCCCGAAGACGCCGAGGACCCCGCCGAGGCGGCCTTCCTGGCCTCCCACTCCAAGGCCGAGATCGTCGACATGCTGCGCAAGCACACGTACTGCGACGAGCTCGAGCAGAGCAAGCGGAGCTACGCGGGCTCCGCCGCGGAACGGGCCGGGAGAGGCGGGTTCGGGCCGGGCCGGGCGGAGGGGGCGGCGGCGGCTGCCCGGGAGCAGCTGTTCGAGAAGGCCGTGACCCCGAGCGACGTGGGGAAGCTGAACCGCCTGGTGATCCCGAAGCAGCACGCGGAGAAGCACTTCCCGCTGCCGGGCGGGCCAGCGGCGACGACGAAGGGCGTGCTGCTCAACTTCGAGGACGCCGGCGGGAAGGTGTGGCGGTTCCGGTATTCCTACTGGAACAGCAGCCAGAGCTACGTGCTCACCAAGGGTTGGAGCCGGTTCGTGAAGGAGAAGAGCCTGAAGGCCGGCGACACCGTCTGCTTCCAGCGGTCCGCCGGGCAGGAGAAGCAGCTCTACATCGACTTCAAGCCGCGGAGCAAGTCGCCGGCGAGCCCGGCCGCGCGGCCGGTACAGATAGTGAGGCTGTTCGGGGTGAACATAATGGAAGTGCCCTACTGCGGTGGGAAGCGAATGAGGGATGTGGGCTTGTTGTCGTTCGAGTGTAGGAAGAAGCAGCAGATGGTGGTCGGTGCTTTGTAGCATTCACATGTTTCCATCTTCGATCTCTTCCGTTGAATTTCTAGCTCTTTAGGTTTCGATTTTTTTCCTAGTTGCTGTCGTGCTTTGTGAATTATGTGAGAGGGGACAGAGAATGGGGGGTCATGTTGTAGATCCAAATCAATTGTATATTTTCTTTACAGGATAGATGTCGCAGGGAAAAAAAAAAAAAAGCTGAAAAAAAATTAGGTGCAAAGAAGGAAAAAGTTCCTGGAAAAATAGAAATAATCAACAGTCGAGTTGCTCCCTTTTGACATGTGAGCTTCCAGAACTCTTCTTTCTCTCTTTTTAAATTCGATGTTGTTTTTTTTCTTTTCTTTTTATTTCGTTCCATATAAGGTTTAATAGACATGTACACATCTAATATGAGTGATCATAAATTTTCCGGATCGTGCTCCCCTTTTTTGTAAAAAGAAAAAAAAAATTGATTCTCACTTTGGCACACTATCCAACTTGCTCTCTTTTACTTTTAGTTTTTGCCATGTTGAGCAAAATGCATACGTTGCTTTCTACAAATATCTGGTCGGTAAGAAACCGGAGACCTTTTGGTTTGTCCTCCATGACTTGTGAGTTTCCACCCCTTCCTCTCCCGAAGTGACGCGGTCATTTTATCGCCGAGTTTCTTCGGACATAATTTTCTAAAGCGTTTTCATATATTCTTACTCGTTCGCCCGTAAAAATTGGGGTACGGCCGGTTCATCGGGAGGGATCGCCCTCCCAATTTGCTTTCCGCTATCATTTCAATTGAAGTCGAAGTCAAAGTCTGAGTTGCGGCACTAGCTCCGGCGAGCGGGAGAACCTAGTGAGCTAACCCGGGATTAACCAAGAGGATAGTAATATAACTATCGATTAATTATGGATTTTCTACGATTTTGTCTGGCACTTAATATGGAGATTGATTATCAGATTTTTCCTCACAATTAGACCCATATGAACAAAAAAATAAATAAAAAAGAAACTCGAGAAAGAATTCAAATGGGTCTTGACTTCATCGTTCTTAACTACATTCCCCACCAGTGTTTCATGACATCATACTCATATGTACGCATCAAAAAGAGGAGGAAAAGCGAAAATAAAAAAAAGAAATGCTCATAAGATTTATACGTCGACCATGTACGGTTTGGAACCAGCGGCGCAGCTTGAAAAGCATGAGAAATCAAATTGCTTTTGAGATGGACAAATTTAATTTCGCCTCCTTTGTTAATTTTATTGCAGAACATTGTGGTCGTCTTCTGTTTTTCTTTTGATTGGTGACAATAAGCTTCGACTTTAAATTTTATCCGCACGTAACGTTTCGATTCGTTTGACGTTAGCCTCGGTACTTTTTCCTGTAGTAGAGTAAGTGCAAACGGAATTCGACAAGGGGTTTTGGAAACTGTTGGTAACTATTGCAGAGGGGAGGGTATGACCTCCTTAAGTTCCTCTTTCTTTTTTCTTTCTCTATGTTTGGTTTATCTTTAGTCATTTGTTAGGTCGTCTTCCATAGTTTGACGAGACAATAGCACCATGGATGTTGCCAGACGAGAAATAAAGATATGATCGAGCGATGCTGGTGTGTTCTCGATCGCGGTTTGATGGCTAAAAAGAATGATAGCACAGACGACCATTCATTTAAAAGAATTCGTTATCGGCCATGAAAGAACCGAGGTGGTATGACTTGAAACCAGCAACATTTGTGTCAAGTATGTAATCTAGGTACGGTCAAAGTGGGATGGCTAATCCACATTAAACAATCGAAAGGCATGTTTCTCGATATTAGGGTTAGTTTAACAGGTTTGAGAATGATTTAGCTGATCATACTCCATCTCTTGTGATCGAGAATCATTTAGATGCTAATTATAATCACTAAGCTGATTATATATGTCCGTACACGTGCTAGTATTAGGTCCATATATGTCTCCTTCAATGTATGCGTATGCGGGCATGTATCTACGTAGATATAAGTTCATGCAACGTCCCCCTCAATTGGGCTCAGGCCACAGGCCTCGAGACATCTCTCATGTCGGAGGCCCAAAAGAAAATTTGTTATTTAGATAAACTCTAGCATTAAACTTCCACAATAAATAACGATGCCATGTCAGTGCTTCGGTTAGGACTTGAGTCGATTGTGATTATCCATATAAAATACATTATTAGGGAGTCCTCCACAAGACTCTCCAAATTGTCGGGTTGTGTACTGATGAGGTCTGAGAATAGCATCTCCATCTTGCAAAGTACTACCAATCTCTAATTCTTTCAATCGAGTTCCTCGCATTGATTTTGATTGCTCTATACACTAAACCTTCAATGTCTTACACGATCGACAAATTTCAACTAATTCCTCGAATTTCAAGCGAAATGCCGACGTAGTCCCACGTGGCAATGAAGCGGTGTCCAGAAACAAGCGATTCCCTGAAAAATGGGGCGGGTCAAAGTGCATCAATCGCAAAAAAAAATAAAAAAAAATGAAATTGTAATCCCTGTTACCAACCAAACCAAAGGGCCCAGCGAAAGAGCCTTCAGTTTCAGGCCCGGCCCACTCATCGAGCTCGATATTATCGCAATTCACAATCTCTCTCCCTCTCTGTATCGGAGTTTCATCTTCACAGTCCGAAGCTTTTACTTGGCGCACAGAGAGAGAGAGAGAGATGGCGGTTGTTGACTCCCTCGTGCACTCAGCGTCTCTGCGGCTCTCGCCTTCTGCATCGCCGTCGTCGAAGTCTTCTCTCTTCGCCGGGTCCCCACTCGCTTTCTCGCCCGCTTGCGTTTCTGGTTCGGGTTCTGAAGTTCTTCTTTGATGCTTTTCGTAGTATTTTGTGTTGCCCAGCTGTTTGAAACTTGAGGAACGAGGTCGAAAAAAAGAAGCTTTCGGGGTGGTGCTGGTGCTGGTCTTGTTAAGTGACGTAATGGTCCTGCTAAGTTGATGAAGCTTGATTAGGAGTTTTTGGATGAATTTGGGGTCGCTAAAGCACTGTCGTTCGATCTTTATGTGTGGGAGTTTGGTGCTAGTAAAGCTGCTGATATTTGGTATGACAAGGCCTTTTCTGTTGATCATTTTCAGTAAAGCAGACCTGTCCGAACAGGCGACTGGTGATTGTTTCCAAGAGGATATCTGGCTTGGAAGAGGCCATGAGAATCCGGAGGTACCTTTACATACATAAAAATGAGGACCACCCTCTTGGCATCAAGTGTGTACTGGATAAGTGTATGTAGTAACAAGGGACAAAGCCAATTCTTTTCGAACATTGCGTTTCTGCTCAATGTGGATTGGTAGTTTTATATAAGTCGTTTGTTTGTCTCAAAGATTTGTTCATTACGCGAAGGCGTTGGTTGTTTGGACCCTATTTCAAATTTCCTTCCCCTGTAAAGGTCTATTTAAAATGGCGACATGCCCAGCGCAATAGGGCTGCCAGCACCTTAGCCGAGTGATTAATTGTTAAAACTCTCTGTAAATGTCTTGTCCATTTTAATTATGTGATTCTGGTGAAATTGAATTCAATATCTAAACCAAATATGGTGACTGCCTCTGCCAGCATTTATCGCACAGAACCGGAGATCGTTAGGAATAAGGATTGTTCTAAAGTGATTCGCTTGGGGAGGATGATTTCTTTCTCTTAGAAGTTACTTTTTCACTCTTGTCTCAATTTTTTTTCTGTCCTTACTGCTGATTTATGGTTATTTTGCACTGATATAAGTCTTTTATTATGAAAACCCCAGAGAACGCGAACTTCAAAGCACAAAAAAGTTCAAAAGAAGGCCACCTTTAAGGCGTGGAAGGGTATCTCCACGTCTTCCTGTGCCTGACCACATACCAAAGCCTCCTTATTTTGGTTCACCGTTGCTTCCAGAGCTTGCTAGTGAACATCAATTTCATGATTCTGATGGCATTGCTCACATGAGAACTGCATGTGAGCTTGCTGCTCGTGTTCTTGATTATGCAGGGACATTGGTCAAGGTGAGATTATGCAGAGGAGTTTTCTGCTGTGGAATTTAGAAATGTACTACCGGAATGTAGAAATATACTGGTACGGGCTGACAAGGAAACCAATGATGTCCTAATATGACAACTAGATGCTATATAGTTCTTTGATTTCAGCAAATTTATGACGTTCTTTCAATTTTTTGCCGCTGTTTTTGTCAACTCGATTAGTTTTACTTTATGTCTTAAATGCAGATTTACATGTTTATGGTGGCCTCAGTCTAAGTACTTGGAGTGAAAGGTTATCTTCTGGTGGTGGGAACACATTCTCTTTCTTGTGGTTGAATTTTCTGAATTAGGGTAGTGAAGGAAATAATGGATTGTACCTAGGGCATTTGAAGTTGACACAAGTAGAACTAGGACGACAAGTAGCAATAACTGCAATTACACCAGATGAAACATACTGAAATTGACATCTGAAAGAAATATGAGACTTCATATTCTAATGTTTATTTTTGCTCCTTTTCTTCAGGGGAATTTTGCACTTAACTTTGCTTTTATTTTGCTAGCCATCAGTGACAACAGATGAAATAGACAAAGCAGTGCACCAGATGATTATTGAAGCCGGGGCTTATCCTTCTCCTCTTGGCTATGGAGGATTTCCCAAGAGTGTATGCACATCAGTAAATGAATGCATGTGCCATGGAATACCAGATTCTCGTCAACTACAGGTCTGTATTGGCTCCCAGTTCTCAACTAAGAAGCCCATTATTTTCTTTTTAATGATCACAATCTTATGCAGGATGGTGACATTATAAACATCGACGTGACTGTCTACTTAAATGTAAGTGTTTTAATCAATTATTGGCTGAATGTTGTACTTAATACATGTAACTTACAAAGTCATTGTAGTCTTGTTACTCTCATATGCCTTTAGTCATTGTAAGTTTTATAATCATCTTTGCCATCTATCTCTTTCAGAGATGCACACTCTGCCCGCACCTGCAGACAGAAGGTGGATCTGTGTAATCTGATGAAGAGATCAGCTTTCAATGATTGTTTGTTTGAAAATTCTAATAGTCACTTGAAAGTAAGAAAAAAGACGTGTCAATGTCATATGTTGATGAAGGAAGAGAATAGTGACATTCAATTATAAACCTGTTTATAGACAAGCAAGTGCATGTCTTGTCCTCATTAATTCTAAGACATGGGCTATCATGTCTGAATTAAATTACTTAAGTTCATGCGGTTATGATTCAATAGTGGTCCCCTCCCGTCCTCCCTCCTGTCCATATTTATTTGCCTGGGTCATGGTCTGCAATTCGGTCATCGCTATCTCATTAGAGGTTGCTGTTTCTGAATCATTAGGGACTTTATTCTCATGACATTGTCAGTGTCAAGTTCCCTTAACCAAAGCTAAAAATTCTCTACAATAGTGGAGTGGGTTGTCTTCTCTGATGCAAATTCTCTCCATATCTGTTAGGGTTATCATGGAGACACGTCAAAGACATTTTTCTGTGGGAATGTCAGTGATGCACTTAAGAAACTCGTGCAGGTGAAAATTTGGTTACAGTTTGGTCTGGTATCGCTACTTCTTCCTGTCCATCTCCTATAGAGTTCACACCGTGCTTGTCATGGTAGGTTACTGAAGAGTGCATGGAAAGAGGCATAGCAGTTTGCAAAGATGGTGCAAGTTTTAATAAAATTGGAAAGAGAATAAGGTTTGGTCCATCTTCTTTACAAATGTTGGTCACGAGTTTCTCTGTAAATTTTGTCCACGTCGACTCACTTCAGATGCTTGGTTTTTTTTATTGAGAATGGGCTTTGGAAGATGTAAATTGAAAACGAGAGATTCATTTTCTTAGTTGCAAATATAGTAGCACAAAAGGTGCACGTCTTTCAAGTCATTACCATGTGGTACAAGTTACCATTTAGCTATATTACAGTTTCTGCTTAATTGCAGTCTTACAGCAACAAAAAAAAAATTACAGATAACGTCAGGAAAGTTCCTTAGGTTTGCTGTATAAAAGAAAAAAATACTACTTAAGCATGGCAATCATGTGTATTCACTATACTGGATGCTGGACTAATTTGCTCACTAAAATTCAGGTCTTATATGCATGGAACTACGAGTAGTTTGATTATTCTAGTCTGGAACCATAAGCATCTCAGTTAAGTTTAAATCCAGTAGAACCTTGATGTTCTCCACGATCAAGATCCACAAACAATACTACAGTAGGAGTTGCTTAAATGTCATGAAAAACACAAACTTTTGACAGGTCTAGGAATGACTTGATCGAGATAAATTTGAAAGTAGAATATACTTTTTCTTTGTTGCCGTTTCATGTGGAAAAATGGGATAAGGCTGGAAAGGTGTGGGGATGTGTGAGCATAAACACTGCACAAAACAATGAAATGATCTCAAACTGCCAATCTCTTTGAATATCACATTTAAACTAGTTACTTCCATCTTTATTTGAGTATGATAACCATCTTAACTGAAGAATTTTTTCACTGTTTTTCTAGATTATTATGTGACGAGAAGCTTGATTTTCTTTTCTAAAGGAAACTTAGTTTTCAGTTGCTGCTAGTTATAATTAAGAGGATATAAGCATCAGATTTTCTTTAGACTGCATTTACAATTAGAGAAGAATTAAAGGAAGTGTCGGTTCAATTTGCATGGGATAGAACATTTGTCACCAAGCAGTTTTAGCTGATAGAGAGTCCGATCTCAGAGCCTGTCTTGTGGGTGATTCTGCCGCTGTTTACATTTGTGCTGTTGTTTAATGGATATTTCAGATTTGGTATGCTTGGGTCAGCATGAACTGCTTAGCCTCGTTATTTGTTTTGGGGAACAGTCGTCTGAACTTTTTTATCTGTCTCTTTGCCTTCAGTGAGCATGCCGAGAAATATGGCTATGGAGTGGTTGAGCGGTTCGTTGGACACGGAGTGGGAACCGTATTTCATTCTCAGCCAGTCATTTATCATCATCGTAAGTTCTTTGCTAATGTTCTTATTTACTCACCTCGTTATTGAATTGGGGAACCCTAGACTGGTGAAAGTAGAACGAGCTTGAAATGCCGTGGCATGACCCTTTTATACAAAATTGTGTCAACCGGCATTGAGAGATTGTGTGTGATACAAAATCTGAAACCCAAACTCGGTCACTTTCCTCAACATGTCGTGTTTGATCGGGCAGGAAATGAAGAGCATGGAACCATGGACGAGGGACAGACATTCACAATTGGTGAGTTCATTGCCATGTTTCCTAAGAAACTTCGAGAACCTTTGATTTGCATGTCACACGAAGTAGCTGAAATTTTTTTCTCCTATTTCCCACTGACAATAACCGTGAAATGCTTGTGCACAGAACCAATCCTTTCATTGGGAAGTATAGAGTGCAGAACATGGCCGGACAATTGGACAACTCTCACGGCAGACGGCAGCCCTGCTGCACAGTTCGAACACACCATTTTGATCACTAGAACTGGAGCTGAAATCCTGACCCAGTGCTGAGAAACATTTTTGTCCCTCATTTTTTCGTGAGGATATTAGCAGAAGTTCATTTTCGCTCTCTTTGTAGTTCAAGCAAGTGTACAGAAAGTTCCTCAAAGGTTGCAAATGCTTGATGTCCAATTCTCTGTAATTTTAGTTTTTATCTTCTTCTTTTTTTGCCGGTGTCATTCGAGGCAGGCCCATTCGACTAATTCATAGCATGTTTAATTGACAAGTTATTGAGTTACTCATGTTCAAGCGACATGTCTACATTCATTTTGGGAATGTCGAAATACGTTTCAAACGGTTTTTATACATTTACACGAGTAAAATCTGGTTTTTTACAGTGTCTTCACGTTTTGCTTGTTCAATAAACATGTTGCATTCGAATTGTAAAGATATATACGATCCTGATTAATGAACGCGTTAATTCTTGGGTTAAATTTAGAAAATATACGAATTAGACAATCCTACGGCGCATGATTAGACCACCTTTTTGGTCCCGTTCATTCGATTCACATGTATCGTGGCGACTCCCTTCAAGCGTTACTGTGGGAATTCCCTTCCGACTAGAAATGATGTTCAAAACACAATGCCACCTGTGAGTTCAAGGTCGGCCCTCATCGGCATCGTAAACCGATCGAAGCGCGAGCGCACTTCCAACCTCTCAACATCTTTGTTTGTGGAGCGTGAGCTTGTCGCTGAGTCGCTCCCTCAAGAAAGGAAATCAAACAGAACCTCCTGTGCTCGATTTCATCAGACTCTTGATTTAGCTGCATAGTTTGCGCTTCTAGAGCTAGGAAATTTACGAAAGTTAGACGAGAGGTACGCATGGATAGGATATCCTAACCACCCAGCAGCTATTCCATCCCCGTAGTCCAAGACACGTTGTCGCATTTAACATGGTGCCGGTAATTTCGTCGGATCAGCAGCCACAGAATTTTGCACAAGACGACTACCTCTCTTCTAAGATACTCTCGCAAACTCTTTCCATAGCAAGCGAGCGAAAAGGAAGATTTCGTGACAACGCTTGAAGGTTGGTCGATTGCCAAAAGACGATGGACCCAAATTAGAATGTTGTATCGACGATTCTTTTGTCCTTGGTGGAAATGTCCAATAGCTTTCGATGCGTGCCACAAATGGCTGGCTAAGTGTAGAAGGGAAGTACACGTGATGGGATCAAGGGCCACGAAGCAATCCGAGCATGTACCCAAAAGATACGAAAGCAACATAATACGACCGATTCATGCGTCATTGGATAGCCTAACGTACGAAAAATCCGTCCACACTTTTCTTTTTTGACGGGACGAGATATGTGTTAATTTTTATCTTATTTTCTCTATTTCATCGTGAGATTAATCTCACGCCCTTACTTATTGTCAAACGGGCGTCCATACCCATGAATATGGATCGTGATAGATTTAACTCGATTCCACAAAACTAGGATCCTATGAATTTGGTCTCTGGATGTTACCTATAAAAGCAGAAATCACGAGTCGAGTCAGAGAAATAATTTCTCTAGCCCATCAAAATTTTGCAAACTAACAATGAAGGAGAATTTTGTTTAGCAAAACTCGATCAATTCTATGCGAACAGTGGCATTGTAAGGCAGAAAATAATGTCTTATTCACCTCAACAGAATGGGGTGATAAAAAGGCTTAATTGGTCTCTCATGGTTAAGGCAAGGAGTATGCTAATTGATACAAGCTTAACAGCTGAATTTGAGGCAAAAGAAGTGGCTACCACATGTTATCTGAAAAACATGTCTCCCACATCAACTTTGAAGGATCAGACATCGTTTGAGGCACTATTCAAAAGGAAGCCAGACATATCTCATGTTAGAATATTTGGATGTGAAGCATATGTACATGTACTAAAGGAAAAGAGGAACAAGCTTGAGAGCAAGTCAAAGAAATGTATTCTCATTAGATACAAGGATGGTGTCAAAGGGTATAAGATGTGGAATCCTGATACTAAACGTATAATGTACAGCAAAGATATGATGTTTAGAGAATCTACAACAGATCAGATTGTTCCATAAGTTTCTGAAAAACCACAAATGGTTGAGTTTGATGTCGATTTAAAGGAAGAGATAGAGGCTACACAAGCTGGAAAGAAAATTCATATTATGAAGCTAATGAACCTAACAAGATAGATGAAATAGTAGATTCTGAAATTGAGTTTGAAGTTGAAGCACCACTTGAACCGGTCCTAAGAAGGTTCACATGGCTGAGAAGACCACTTGAGAGGTATACCATGTTTGCCGATAATAAAAATTGTGCTCCGACTGTTACAGGTGATGATGCAAGAACTGTCAGAGAAGCAAGAAGTGCGGAGGATACCAAACAATGGGAGAGACCCATGAAAGATGAGATGGACTCACTGGATAAAAACGGAACTTGAAGTTTGGTAAAATTGCCTACAGATAGAAAGGCAATTGGTTGCAAGTGGCTGTTCAAGAAGAAGATGTCTACATATGGGGAGATAGAATAATATAAAGCTCGTTTAGTTGCGAAGGGATATTTATAAATAGAGGGAGTCAATTATGATGATATTTTTTTCTCCTATTACTAAATTGAATTCTATTAGACTCATCTTATATGTAACAGCTGCATACAATCTGATAGAGCAGGTTGATATGAAGACATCATTCCTCCATGATGACTTAAAGGATGATATTTACATGAAGAATATAGAAGGGTTTGTGGTCAAAGGAAAAGAAGACTTTGTTTGCAAATGAAACAAATCTTTGTATGGCCTGAAGCAATCTCCAAAAAATATGGTACTAGAAGTTCAACTCATATGCCCTAAAGCTTGGCTTTGTTTGGTGTGATGCTAATCATTGTGTTTGTATGAAAAGGTTAGATGATGATTTTGTTATCATAACCTTATTTGTTGATGATATGTTGCTAGTTGGGAATTGTTTGAGAATGATTAGCATTGTGAAAGGATTGTTGGCAAAACAGTTTGAAATGAAAGATTCAGGCTCAGTAAATTTCATCTTGGGCATGTAAATAAAAAGGGAACGTGAGAATGAAAAGTTGTAGCTAAGCCAAAAGAAGTATGTTGAAAGTGTGCTGAAAAAATTCAATATGGCAAACTGTAAACCCCATGTTTACAAGTTTCAAGTTATTGGCGCTCTAGTGTCCCTAGACTAAAGAGGATGTTGAAAACATGGCAACAGTCTCATATGTAAGTGCAGTTGGGAGCTTGATGTATATCATGGTGTGTACTCATTCAAATATTGCTCAAGTAGTGGGAGTATTGAGCAGATATATGTCCAATCTAGGGAAAGAACATTGGATGACAGCAAAGCGGGTGCTTTATTATCTTTGTTGTATATCTAACTTCGAGCTATGTTATGATGGCATAAAAAGCTCAAAGGGATAGCAAGAGTTAGAATTGAAGTGTTTTGTGAATGCTGATTAGGGATGTGACATTGATAGCAGAAGGTCAACTAGCAGATATTTTGTTTCCTTATTCGACGGAGCTATGAGTTGGATGAGCAAGAGGCAAAGCACAGTTGCTTTATCTACTACTGAGGAGAGTACATGGCTCTTACTCATGCTACTAAGGGAGTGATCTAACTATGCAGATGATCTAAAGAGCTTGATTTTACATAAGGAGTGAAGATTTGGTGTGATAACCAAAGTGTTATATTCTTGGCTAAGAATTTCATGCAAGAACAAAGCACATCAACATACAATATCACTTCATCTAAGAAAAAATGGAACATAACGTTGTAGTGCTTGAGAAAATTGACACACAAGTGAATAGTGCATATTTACTTAGAAAAATTTGAATGATATACAACTGTATTGGGTTTGAAGAAGCATGTAAAGTATTCACCAAGTAGGAAAATGTTGGGATGTAGTTCATACTCTCCATTAATAAGAAAGCACGGGGTCCCGCTCTTTGGTGAGCGAGCGGGGGTAGCGCCCCCGAGCTGCCAATGGGCTTTTATAGTTTAAATCTGTATTTTATTGATAGTTTGGGCTTGTGTCCATAAATAGCCACTGCCTATATATACTTTCTTTCTCTTGTAATTGAGCGAAGTAATTGAGAGGTGTAAGGTGTTAATTATAGTGAAATTCTCTACTAGATGTAGCTCTAATTTAAAGATGAATTAGGATAAAACACTGTGTCTCAATTTCTCTTTCTCAATTTTCACTATCTATTTCGTTGTAATTGTGTGCTGATTCCTAACACACCTAAAACCTCGCCAGTGATGTTGCGTTAGGTAGAGACATTTATGGAATTTTGATAGTTGAGCGAGGGCAAAGTTGGAAGAAAGAAAATTGTATATGCGTTCCAAAAATGTGGCATTTCAAAGAACCTCATGACTTGCCTTGGGCTAAAGGCCTTTAGGCTCCATTTGGTTTGGCTTTGGAAGTGGACCTTGGGAAATGTAAAGGCCTTTGGCCTAAAGAATTTTGGAAAAATGCAAATTGCATTTAGTAGAAAATCATTTGTAAAGCTACTTAATTAGTGTTTGGCAAAATTTCTTTTTTTGCAAGGGCTTTTGGTTGCAATTTTTCTTTTTTTATTAAAAAAAATCAAACCCTTTGCCGACTCCAACGAAGGGCTTAGGCCGCTGATGAGCAAGATTTGGCAATCGCACAATCTCGGGCGACCCTCAACAAGGGTCGCGCGATTTCGCTGGCTAGCTGCTCTCACGCAAAGAAGATGAACAGTAATAATGAGGGGCAATTAGAAAACTAAGGAATTGGCGAGGTAGTTTTGGAAGAAAAAAAATTATTTAACCCTGCTTTCAACATTCCGAAAATGCTGAAAATCCATGGCTAGTCCTTACTTGTCTTGAGCTTTTAGTTTTTCCAAGATCAGCATTTGGCCAAAAGCTCCATAGAAAGACTTACCAAACATCCCATATTTTTCGTAAGGGGCGTTGAAAGTTGAAAACCCCTTGAAAAGGTTGAACCAAACGTAGCCTTTGAGGTCTTTGGAAATGCAATTGCATTTCTTCAAAGTTGAGCAAAAAACAAAACAAAAACTATTTGCATTCGTCCAATAGACTTTAAATTCCCAAAGCCCATTTGCAATGTTGAACTAAATGAGGACTAAGTTAAGCAAAAAATTGTATTTGCATTCGAAAATGCAACATTCCAAATGACCTCCGAACCTGTTTTAGGCCCCGTTTGATTTAGCATTTGTGAAATGCACTTGGGGAAATGCAAATGCCTTTGGCCTAAAGGGGTTTGGGCAAATGTAAATACTATTTGGTTCATTACATTTTAAAAACATATTGAAAAGCTACTTTGACGTAAATGTTGTTTGGTAAAATCTACACTTTGTAAAGGACTTTTGCTTTTTTTTTTTTTCTTTTTTTTAGCTCAATCATCGACGGTTGGTTGGCGCGCGACCCTTCGGCGGCGGTCGCCGGCTTTAGGAGACCCTTCGGCGATGGTTGCCGGCTTCGGGCAACCCTCCGATGGCAGTTGCTGGCTTCGGGCGACCCTCTAGCAGCGGTCGGCAGCGTTAGGCAACCAAAGATAGAACTGGCTTGTTTTCTTTTCTTTCTTTCTTTTTTGACAAATTACTTTAATAGTCAGCTCAAGAATCGGTTGAATCGTCCATGAAACCGGAATCGGTTTTCATATCGATCATTATATTAACCCAAAAGCAGCATCGTGAGAAGGACGGAATCATTCCGGATCCCCATGAATCATATTCCAAAATGTTCCCAACCGGATTGGTCGAGGGGACGGACCCAAAGTTTTTGATCCAGGCCCAGGATGTTCTTCGCAGCCTAGCGTCGCGTCGGTAATTAAAATTTAACCAAGGACAAAACCACGAATTTTAGTAACGATAACCATGAAAATCCTCGGAAGAGATTAGGTCGAGGACACAGCAGGAAGGGCTCATTTCATTTCTTGATCTTATCCCCTGGGATAAAGGAAGGAGATAGGGAGAGAGAAGATGGCGACGTCAAAAATGGCAGCCCCACAGACGAAACGACGATGGGCGAATCACACCCTCTGCTGGAATATTCATCTTCTCCCTCTCTCTCTCTCTCTCTCTCTCTCACGATGATAAAGTAAGTTTCTCTCTCCTCCTCCTTTCCAATTGAATATATGTAATAGCAAGAAGTGAAGGAACCTCTGGCTCTCGCTTTGAAAACGTATACCCTCCCTCCCCCTTCCCCCTTCCCATCAGAGATTCCTTTTTGGTACGCGACGCCCCGACCTTGGGGCTTCGCTCTCCACCATCCGATCCCTCTCTCTCTCTAGAAAGAGAACGACCGGGGGTAGACAAGAGAAAAAAAAAGGGCGAATAGAAAACAACGGGAAACGTTAAAAGAAAATCGTTTTCTTGGCCACCGGGGAGTCATATTCCGTTTCTTGATTCTGTTTAGATCCCATATTCTCCTCCCTCTCTCCCTCGTTCGGATCTCTCTATGCTGCCTTCGGAGCGACTCCATATAACATTACCGCCCTCTCCTTGTCCTTCGAGAATCGTCCGAGAGAGACCCAGAAACAGTAAGAGGAGGAAAAGAGAAGAAGGGGAAAATAGAGGAGACATGAACGATAATCATCAGTTCCAGAAAATGCAGAGCTACATGGAAGATTTGGAGGAAGAGAAGCGCAAGATCCAAGTCTTCCAGCGCGAGCTCCCTCTCTGCTTGGAGCTTGTAAACCAAGGTACCGATCGAGCTTTCCCGTTACCCGGGCAACTTTCTTTCGAGCTTTCCTTGCTTTTTAGATGAAGGGGATGATGGAAAAAGGCTGGATCTTTCGTCTGGGTGTTGCAGCGATCGAGGCGTGCAGGCAGCAGTTATCTGGGACGACCACGGAGTACATGCAGGGAGGCCAATCCCAGTGTTCGGAGCAAACTTCGACTGATGGTCCGGTCCTGGAGGAATTCATTCCTATCAAGAGAATATGCTCAGCTTCTGATGATGATGATGAAGAAGAAGAAGATGAGCAACATTCGCACAGGAAGCCCAAGAGCGACAACGCCACTGATAAAAAGAAATCTGACTGGCTCAGATCTGCTCAGCTGTGGAATCAGACCACCCCAGGTCCGCCTCTTCAACAGGTAAGGCAAAAGCAAAGGACCCATTTTCTCGGGAAAAAAGAGAGGATAAAAATGAAGAAAGAATAACAAAGAGATGATTTTTATGGTTCCTGGTTTTCATGGGGTTTCCGATTCTCGTGTGGATGCAGGAATCTACACCGAGAAGGGTATCAGTGGTGGAGGTGACGAGAAATGGCGGGGCTTTTCAGCCTTTCCTTAGAGAAAACCAGAGTCCTGTGAAGACCACCAGTCATGATAATAATCATCAGGACAAAAAAAACCAATCTTTGATCGAATTACATTCGCCGGTCCCGGCTGCCGCCACGAGCTCGACGGCGGACACCACGAAGGGCAACGGCAACGGAAGCAGGAAGGAGGAGAAGGAAGGGCAGACTCAGAGGAAGCAACGGCGGTGCTGGTCGCCGGAGCTGCACCGGCGGTTCTTGCAAGCTCTTCAACAGCTCGGCGGTTCGCACGGTATGTCACTTTATTACCCAATTCAACGCAGAATTCGGCTGAAACCAGATCAGTTTGATCTCCAGCTATTCTTTTTCACCTGGGGTTCTGCATTTGCACCAGTGGGAGGGATCTGATGGGGAAAACGTCGTTTGTTTTGCAGCTGCAACCCCAAAGCAGATCAGGGAGCTGATGAAGGTGGATGGGCTCACTAACGACGAAGTCAAAAGCCATTTACAGGTCTGTCAGATTGGCTAAGTTTAGCAAACATCTTGGTTCTTGCCTCTTAATTTGATCGTGGAATATTCGGATTTCTGTTCTTCTCTCTCTGGTGCCTTCCCTCTTTCCTGGTTTACTGTTGCAACTCAGTGGCTGGTCTAGTCGGAATTTGAAGGGCGATCCGCGCCAGTTCATCACGTAGTAAAACTAATCTCATCTAATAAGGTCGAGATCATTTCTTGACTCGCTAATCCATAAGCCACGCCACGCCACACCCCACCACACCAGTTCGAGAAACATTCAACGAGAATTTGCAGGAAAAGGAAGGCGAATTTATGCCTAACTTGATAGGCAAGCCATCACAAAAGCAAACCTGTTAACAAGACTTTTCTATTGTTAGAACCAAAGTTGCCTTTTTTTTTTTTATCCGCTTTTGTTTTGTTTTGTTTTGGAAAGGAAAGAGATTCTTAGATGCAATAACGTTAATGCCGATTGATTGCTTTCTGGGTTATCTTCAGAAATACCGTTTGCACACCAGGAGGCCGAGCCCGACCATCCAACACAACGGCAACTCTCAAGCCCCTCAGTTCGTGGTGGTGAGGAGCATATTGGTCACGCCGCCGGAGTACGCAGTGGTGGCTGCCTCCGCGACCGCGACCGCGACCATGTCCGGGGAGGCCGCGAAGCCCGCCGCTTCAGCCGGGGTTTATGCGCCGCTGGCGATCACCGCGGGGGCGGCGCCGAAACAAAAGAACCAATCTAAGGATCGCTCACCATCGCATTCAGAAGGAAGAGGGAGCCACAGCGCGGGAGATGCTCACTCCAAATCACCATCCACGGCTTCTTCCACTCACACCGCCGCATCTTCTCCTGTGGATTGATTTTCTTTTTAGCAAAGAGTGAGAAATTTTTTTTTGTAAAAAATAATGTTAAAATCGAGGAAGTGTAATGTTATAGGTGTTGAGGATTTTTTTTTAAGGTTAATATAAACAATAAGCATTCCCAATTTCGAGTGATTTAATGTTGAATTTACTAAAACAAAGAGATATTTCATGTCGCAAAAATAAATAAATCTCCATTCGAAACTAAAAAGAAAAAAAGAGAACCCCGTTTATATCGATAATTTATATAAGAGTTAGTAATCTATAGATCGTATATTGCCAAATACATAGCATTTGATTACGAGAAAACTAATGATAATTGTTAGAAAGGTGAACCTCTTAGAAGAAGATATTACACATATAAATTTACTTTTGTAATTTCTTCAATGTAATTGGGCTTTAATAATTGAATCCTTTTTTTAGGCTAATTTTCTCCCTTTTACATTTGACGGTTTCCTTGCCCGAGATACAGACATCGAAGTCGTAATGAACTTCTCTAATCTAATTGGTCAATGCTTGACAATTTAATGTTCTAGTAAAGTATGAACAAAGTTTGAATTTACTACTAACATCAAAGTATGAGGAAATTTCATTAAAAAAATTTAAATTTTTTATTCGGGGCGACTTACATGTTAAGTTTCCCTAAGTACATCTTAAGTGAGATATTTCCAGAGAAATAAAGTATGAAAAGAATATGAATTTCAGACCTCTTGATTATTTAGGGTGCGAATGATAATCTTTTTTTTTTTCTGTTTCGGGTAACAAGTTTGAAACATAAATCTATTTGATAACGCAATTTTATTATTTTATTTTTGGGATAAATTTTTAGTCCAGAAATAGATTTGGAACAGAAATAAGAAGTAAAAACTCTTTTCTCTCTCTCTCTCTCTCTCTCCTCTCTTTCTTCACGACTCGCTCTACTGTCTCTCCTGCCATTGGTCATTGGTTGTCACCGATCGTCGGTTATCATAACGAATTTCTATTTTGGGAACAGAAATTTTATGTTATTATCAAACGCGTCTTTCTACTTAAAAACTCATCTAGAAAATAAAAATAAAAAAACATATTTCTTGCCATAAATTATTCTCGGGAACATAATGGTTACCATTCGCTCCCTCAATCTCAGTTTTTAACATTAACTATCAACTCAGTGACAAGTCCCATATTTAAATTCACAACTACTATGTAAGATCAACGCTTATTTTCGATGTCAAACCTATATAACAATAACAATAAGGGAAAAGCTTACCAAAAATCCTAATCTATGCCTAGTGTGGCACATATATCCCATTTTTTGTACACAAGAAATCTCAAATTTGTACCAATGTAACACATTTATCCCAAACTTGTATTGATGTGATATATTAACCCCAAAATCTTTCTTGTGACAAAAAGTCCTTAAATTCGTATCCGTGTGACACATTTACCTCAAATTTTGGAATAAATGTGTCACACGAGTATAAGTTCAGAATTTTCATGTTACAAAAAATATAATTTGAGATAAATGTGTTACACTGATATAAGTTTGAGGTTTTTGGTGTTACAATAAAAAACTTGGGATAAATGTGTCATAGGGATGTAAGTTTGAGATTTTTGGTATCACAAAAAAAAAATTATCATAACAAGCATAGTTTTATGATTTTTTATGACTTTTTCCCTAACGATAATAATAACAACAACACTATCGTCCTTAAAAAATAATCTTCATTTATTTGCTCTTGAATTCAAAACTCTCTTTTTTTTCAGACTAGGATTAAACATTTCGGTCGACTACCGTGCTTCATTCATCGCGATCCGATGAGTGTGCAGTACATGTATCATCTCGCTGTTAAGTTTCTTTTGTAACAATCATATAGTAAGTTTAATTTAATAAACAGTAAAAAAAAATTAACGCATAAAAAAAAAACATTTGGAGGGGGAACCTTCCTCTCATACCTTTCTTCCGAGGAGGAGTGTCAAAAAAGGATTGGTAGGTCCACCATCCCACCTGCTACAATCAATGCCTCATCGAAGAATCTTGACCCCCGTGTGAGAACTTGCCATTCAAGTTATACATTTTGTCGATCACAACTCATATCTTGAGACGAATCTATATCTATACTTATCTCTAAATATATATATTACGGATTTTAAATGAAAACGCAATTCAATATTCATATATTTAAATAAAGAATATGTATATATTGAAACTCAGAATCCCTTGGTCCGATAAGGAATAAATTTCATGAAGCCAGTTTAAGGTTTTGAAAGTTCAGACTTTTTGTTTTTTGTTTTTTTAGAACGTGTGGTTTGATAGAATGTCACATGTGATGGTAGACAAGAAAGTGATAAATGGGTTGCGTGGAAATCACTTCCTTCCTCCTCCTCCTAAGACCATGAAAAGTTGTGCCCTATCTACTCCACCTTCATGAAAAGAAATTTTCTTACCGTGGGCGAGGGGAGAGAGAGAGAGAATGAAGGGCAAAGAAGAATGGTTCAAGTCAATCCAACATTGGCTTGCATAAGCTCAAGCGGCCTTCATCCCTTCTCAAATAAAGTAGAGGTAAAATCTCTCTCATTGACCCTTCACTTTAGAACTTAAAGTCTCACCAAACCTCGCTTTTTGCCATAGTGGGTGCCTAATTTCTCTGCCTCTTATGAATCGAGAAATCCGCTTTGCGAGCTAGGACCTCCGCCTCGAGCTATTGTCGACATTGTCGTGCTCTCTAGCGAGGCACGTAATGCGAATCAAAACCTTTTCTTATATGATATTACACTTCGTGTTTTCAATAGAAAGGACAATAATGCGCACGAGATTTCTTTTAGTTATAGTTTTTTTTTTCTCGTTGTTAACTTGATGCTATGATGACAAAGTACAATAGATCATTACATTTCAACAAATCAACAAAACTCGTACTCATTTAAACTGCAAATGATAAAGATACGACACCCGACATCATCAAGTTCGACCTCCATCGGCTAGATTAGCCACATCATGTTTCAAGAGCGGCAGCTTATGGTTTTAATTAACCTGAACATAGGAGGACGACAGGATGCATGGCTTGCGCACAAGGTACCGAGGTGTGTCAATTGGATAACTTAAATATTCGGTGCCGGTTTAGGTGCAATTAAATCATGTAGCTTGGACCGGATACAAAATGAAAATTATTTAATTAATTTCCTGCTCTGTTGTGTTGCCACTGAAAAAGAAAAGAAAAAAAATCCTATCACACGTAGCAAATTAGCTGGAAAGTTACTTTCAGCACCAGGCAATTCCAATCCTTCCTGTCCAAGCTGTAGCGTCATCGCGCATCCTGATTAATTTTTTTAATTAAACGAGCTTTTGCATGCCGGTGATAAATAAATAAATAAATAAGCATGGTTTTTAATCTCTTGGCGGCTAAGAATCTAAGTAAACTATTCATTAAAAAAAGGGGGGGAATTTCCCTGGACCAACGCACAAATTTATCTGCACATATATATTTTCTCATGAAGGGATGCTCTCGACAATTGCTGGAATTTCTGTTTCAATTAGTAAAAATTTTTTAAAAAAAATTACAAAATTGAGAACAGTGCAGTGCCATCATTCGGATGCTTCATCTTGGATTCTCCATTGAAATATAAATCAGACAGAGACAAAACCGGTTCGATTGTACTCTTCCATCGAAATGCCAAATTTCGAATTCGGACAAACCCAACAAAAATTTCATTGTTTCTTTTGTTAAAAAAAGAGAGAAAAATTATGCTTTCCTTCCGAGGGAATATTCCGGATAATGAGGCAATTTATTAAATGTAAAAAGTTCAGTGCACCTAATAAAGAAAAAGTGGGGTTTAATTATTTTCTGTGTGCGGGAGTATATTCCCCCCACCCCATTTCTTAAAGTTATCTTCTCTTCTAGGGGAAGAAGATGCGACGGGAGGGAGACGAGATATTCGGGGTCCGCGGAATCTTTAACATTGTCTCGCGGATTTCGTCCATTTTAATAATGACAATCATCCAGGATTTGGTACGACGTGGGACCTCCCCCAACCACATCCACCCACGTCGCATCGCCTTGCCCCGCTCCTTGCTCGATGCGACACGTTCGATGAAAAGTGGGCGGTAAACCTGCGAACTATACTATTCGAGCTCCATGAACCGGTTAAGTCCGACCCGAGGAGCATGCAATTTTAATCGATTCGGAAGAGGGTCGATCTCATCCAAGTCTGTGGAAAAAACCGGGCCGGGCGCGTCGCCGGGTCGCTGCAATTGTCGTTGTTATTGTAGTTTGGTTAATTATTTGACATTGAATTTTTCTTTTTTCCACCTCCCTTGGGAGAACACGTTCGTTGCTTTCTTCAAACATCGGTTGATTTATTGAATTAAATTATAGTTCGGAGAAGATACGCATTGGATCCATGGGATGAGGACGCTGACATTAGAGTACCGGGGGGGGGACGAATTAAAAAATTAAATGCAGAGATGAGATTTATTAGGGGAAGAAATTGATGACCCTTGGGCGAATCTACGGGCCAAACGACCCTTGGCCGTCTCCTGTGGACCCCATGCAGGAAATGGGGTATATAAGGAAAAAAAAGAGGGACAAAAGAGATTTCTTGGTTTTTCTGGGGGCAAAAGCGTCAATTAAGAGGGGAGTCACGCGGAATATTCGATGAATATACAATACGGGATGATTGTTTTTTTTTTTAAAGAGGGATCTCTGTCTAGGTGTGGCGACCGTGCATATCATGACTTTTGGTCAATACTAAAGTAGTCTTGTTTAATGAGCAATGCGTGAACCATGCTCTCTCTCTCTTCTCTCTCTCTCTCTCTCATTATTTGTTATAGTGACATCTAGCTAAATTGATCGGAAATGGTGAAAGTCAATATCAAATTTTGAACGGCAAAAATCATCAAAAATCATGCTCATTGTTACACATTCATTTCAAATTTTTATTAGTGACATAAAAAAGTACAAACTCGTACATGTGTGATATATTTACCCTCCGTCAAAATTCTATTAATGAGAATCGTTAAAAATATGCTTACATAGATGTTAGAATTCAAACAGTATTGACATACATAACTTAAGTGAAATAAAAACGACGTTTTGACTGAAAAACCATCTAATGAATGGTAAATACATATTATAGGTACAAGTTTAGAGTCTTTTATATTACAAGAAAAAATTTAGGGTAAATGTATTATAATTGACATAATTTGAAACTTTTAATGTCACAAAAAAATTCAGAGGCGGACTTAATTTGAGATTTTGTGATTTTTTTTTAATTTTGAACGTTTGCATGTCATATATATATATATATTTGTTCTTAAAGAAAATTCTCTTCTCTTCTTTTGATGGTATTTTTTGGGGCTATCAAAATCCAGAAAAAAGTTGACCCCCTTTTGAAAAGTCAGCCATCTTTCCCTCCCTTTTTTAGGCAACGAAAATACAACTATGGCATGGCTCGAGAGAGAGTGGCTTCTTTGCCAATAAGAAGAGCCACGAGGCCTTGGATTAAGGAAGGAAGCTTTCATTTTGGAATAATCCAAAAAATTTAATCCCTCCTTTGTGTGGCCCATGATCAATCCATCTAAGCTTTCTTGGCCACGAATCGTGTAGTTTTCTTCACTCGGTAAGCAAGTGAGTTTATTCTGTCAAAAAAAAGAAAAAGGAATAGGAATAGGAATAGGAATAGGAGTTCCAAATTCCAATGTCCTAAACTACTGCACGGATTAAGATGACAGCTGAACTGGGCATATTCTCCAAGCTTCCACGTGAGAATCCTTCAGCGAGAGATGCTCCGTGACTTCGAAGGAAAGCTAGCAATTTGTGTTGGATGAGTGGACCCCCTTTAACGCATAAATCCGATAGTACATGAATGGAACTAGACGAGCAACGCTTGTGTAGTTCGTGCTCCTTCATCAAACCTATGGCAACCCTAGAAACCAGAAAAAAGTTTAGAAGTAGAAGAAGAGAGATGTACGCTTGAATGCTTGAGAATGTACTGAGCCACTCGTTACCAAAAGCAGCTTCCGAAATCAGATCCTGAAGTTATTTTAGCGATCGGCACGGCAAAGAGAAGAATCGTTCGAGTCTAAGGGATCGACAAGGCGCATGCTATGTTCGAGTGTGTTATTGGTAGTATGGAGAGATGACGCATCGGGTGTTTAGTTTTCTGGACAATCACGCTTTGCTTTCTGAGATTTGTCTCTTACATTGGCTTAATCGTCTGAAGACCGAAACTTGTTCTTGTCCCTTCGCCACATATTTCCACAACGCATCTCGATTTACCCAAAATCGTACATTACCATTGGTGCATATTTTTTCGCGCATAATTAACGAATGAAGGGATTATAACTATCCAAGGACATTGTTTATGCTAACCTCTATCTTCCCTCCTATTCCTTTTGGTCACGAGTCATAATGACTAGAGAGAGAGAGAGAGAGAGGCCTCTACCGCCGAAGAAACGATCGAGGAGTTGTAATTGTAATCACTCGCTAATCCTTTCTTAAGGTCTACGAGTGCTGCAGGAGCATCCAAGGAAAGCTTGAAACACAACCCAACACCAGAGCCCGCTGATAGACAACCCTTTGTCCGGGGAAAACAGACGTTTCTGCTATGAAGTCGGCGTTTATGTCCGCGCAAACAATTTTGAATAGCCCCTTTTCTGTTGGGCAATCTCTGACAGAGAAGGTTTGGCCATATTCCTTAACACTTCCTTCGCATGGAATCGAGCATTACGTGTATGGAAACTGGAAAAATGACACCGTCAAGACGTTTAAGCGACAATCGAGAAGCACAAGCATGATCCCAGGCAGGCAAAACAAGGCAGAATTACAGGAAGAATGCGATGTGATAAATCCGGTTTTGCGGGGCACGACACAATATAGCATCCCTTTATTTCTCTAGTGCGTGCTTAGCTCGATCGTTTTACTAAAGATTGGTTCACATTCATGGCCAATAATTTTATTAGGTGCCTTCAGTAGGGGAGCAATTTCTGGCTGAAGCTAGGGTCGCACCACACGGTATAACTTGGTTCATCTGTGTACATAAAGCAAATGCACCGCAGGCTAAGCTGCTTGCATGGGCCTGCCATATAGTTAGATACCGTGATCTTACTATTGCACTTGGCTAGCATGTGAAAACATCGTCAAGGAAATTAATTGACAGCGGTGAAATCCAATCACTAGCATGCCGAAGTTCAAAAGCTTTCAGCTTTATAAATAGTATCAAGTTAATAGGTTTATTAAAAACTAAATCTGCACTCCAAACGTAATAACTGTATAAACAGTCTAGCATTGTTAGGTATGCTGGGTACTAGTTCAGCACATGAGAGAGAGAGAGAGAGAGGACACAGGATCCTCTCCACAAATGCACCATCTATGTAGGTTACAACAGAAGAACCAATTTATTCATGCACAAGGGACTATGCTGTGTACTTGCACAAGAGGGCTATATGCTGTATATTTGTACTGCACGTATGGGTGTGAGGATTAGGGAGGATGCACGATCCTCTTCACAAATGTATCATCTATGTAGGTTACGACACCAGAACCACTTATTCACGCAGAAGAGGACTAGAGGTTATGCCAAGCCTAGCCTTTATATGTAGCCTTCTGCATGAAATTTTGATGGATAATATCAATGTTGTTTACCCGCTATGAGTTCGAGCTTCAAAAGGGACATTCATAACTATATCAAGGTCCCAGAGCTGTCATGGTCTGATCTGCAAGCAACATATAAGACAGGTGAGTTCATATATGTAAGAAGGAGCCTTATGTACTGTAGCACATCGTTCCAAATCACACGAGTTGTCCTGTTCCTCACTGAAAAAATTATTTATGAGTCAAGTGGAAGTTGGAATTTTCCAGGTAGATTTATGAAAGATGACTACTTACCAATGGGAGGCATGCATCACGGTTCTACAGAAGAAAGGAAAGACTGAATCCCAAAGATGATGAACAGAACTCCACCTGAGAGGGCAACCTTAAGAAAAGAAAGATGAATGTTGGAGTCACACATTTGTCCATAGAAGTGAAGATAGACATGCAGACAAGACTGAGCACTTACAAATTTTTCAGATATCTGAGCTGCTAAGCTCTTCCCTCCAACAACAGCTGCAGTAGTGCATAATGCTTGTCCACTGAGAAACGAAAACACAATGCCATTCACAAATTACAGTTAACTGATGTATGGAAATGAGCCATTATCTCTTGCAAAAAGAAAGGCTAAACAGAATATGAATGGGGGGAACATTTGATGAACAAGCCACACAAATACTGCCTTGATACAAGGATGCACATTTAGTGGGGAGACACGAGTTTGACACGGCATACGGTAGAGGATATATGACATAAGAGCAAATGGAAGCCGATAAAAGTTCTTGAATACTGAACTGAACCCAGTGAAACTCCTTAGGGAAGTCCAGCACCATGTTAACAGGCCATTCCCATTTCTACTCCAATGACCCAACATGCATCTGAGAAGTGACCTAGCTCCACTAGAATCTTAGAACACAGGTACAATGACATGATATGGCCCATCTATTATCCCGGAGCATTGATCCAGAAATAAAGAACAGCAGCTCCTTACTCCAAAGCTCTATAAAGAATCTCAAACTGGTCCAACTTCACAAAGCGTACAATCTTTCTGAAAAACATACTAAATTTCCACTTCTCCATGATCATAGTGCTTTCTTCCAAAAATCATCCCATCACAGTTAAAACAGAAGATTTTTACAAACAAATGCCTAAAGGAAAGGCTGGCCTGGCAATGCTTTAGTATAGATAAGTATGAAGGGACCTACTTTTTTTGGCCATTTAGAAATAGTTGGACTGAACTTATATGCATAAAAACTACACCAGAAAGTAACCCCTAAGCAAACAAAAACATATTAATGTTGGCCCAACTTATGTGCACAAATACTCAACCCAAATATCATCCTCCAGCAGATACGTCACATATTAATGTCACGGATCCCATGGCCGGACCCTATTAATGGATTTCGTGACCTTTTATATTATAATCAAAGGTCATCGCCTCTGAAACCTTTGAGGAGGCCAACTGCGATTCAGGAGGTTATGACATATGTTGCTAGGCCATGCTAGTGCCTAAGCAATGTATTCACTGACTTTCTTTAAATTGTTTGTGTGTGGTCTTGGGAAAAGGACGAGGGGTGAGGGGGGTGTGTGGAACTTATGGCTGCTAGATTTACAAGAAAAGCACAAAGCCTGCCCAGTAGTCAATAAAGTACAGGCAATTCCCCTGATGTAATAGCTAGATATATAAAGATGAATCTTACAGTATTCCACCAAGAACGACACCAAATGGATTCTCATCTGCAGCCAAACCAATGGTTGCCAGCTGAAAAGGAATTTTATCAACACAATCACAGTAAAGTCCATTTGATCAGGGAATAGGGTAAATTATCAGCTTGCTCAGGGAGACACTTGCCTGGCTCTTGTCACCCCATTCGCCAAAGAATGTGAGAGAAAATGCCTGCAGCAAGGGAAGGAACTACTTCATCAGGAAAAGGTTCAACTTTTCCAAACTTTACATGCACTGTAATTGGAAAAGTAAAAAACCTTTAAAAATATTGGAGAGAAGAACTGTGAGAGAAATGGTCTTCTCTGCTTCTTCACTGCATCATCAACCTGGGAAAGTGGGAATCGTCAGTACACTCGAAGGATTTGTGGGTGGAATAAGTACTACCATGCAGTGGAAACAATGGAGATAAATCGCTACAGTGACAGGATGAATTTATATGCAAATTAATTCCCACACGACTTCATTCTGTACAAACAAGGAAACGCTAGCAGTTTCTTGGTCAACGACAGGTTCTGCTGCTGGGGTGGTTGCTGCTTGGGTTTGATTATAATTGTCCAATTTAATGAAGATCTTGGTTGGTCTTTTTGCTTTTTTCCTTTCCCATCCTAGTTCTTTTAAGACAAAAAGCAATCTTGGAGTTTTTCAGGGCATAGAAGTATTAATCCTTATCAGTTAGTAAAGATGACTTCTTTTCTTCCCTTTGCCTTGCAGATGGAGGCAATGTCAATGGATACTTACAGTTTGAAAGGGCCGTTGGCATTGTTCACAAATTAGCATTGAAAAGGCCATGGAACCAATGAATAGTCACCTAATTTGAGTTAATCGAGTTGCAACTTCATTCTAATAAGGTGATTTTGTTGATCACCTTGTCACTCTCCTTATTTGCTCCTGCATTGGCCTTCTTTATGTCGGCATCCTAAGAAACAAAAAAGATGAAGTCAATAGGGACTGATCGAAACTTTAAGTATGTGCAAACTTATATTAGTGTTAAACTAACCAGTTTCGCTTCAACTTCATCCAATTCTTCAGCGTCTCTGTTGAGTGAAACAGAATTTAAGTTCAGCATCAAAAGCTACTTTCATTGGAAAATGAGGATCAAACTAATACTTTCCTTGTAAAGAATGACAGCCATATACGTTGCAGCAACACGTGAAATATCAAAAAGTAAAAAAGGAAAGAAAAGAGATGTATACCCTCCATTATGGAATCCATCCCACAAAGACCAGAAGCCAAACCCAAAGAACAACAACGTTGTAACATGATGTACCCACTTCCGAGAAATCTGCAAGGTCAAGGCTGCAAGATCATAGCATGCTCCATTCAAAGAAGAAAAGCAGAACCAAACAAGACTCTCTCTTGAAACATCTATGAACAGGATAACACATAGGATACAAGTAGTTGACCCAACAAATTGATCCAAGCTCATAAGCTCCATGGATTGATGTAGAAAAAAAAATTAAGAAGATAATAATACAATCAAGATAATCAGAAGAAGAGCAGACTACTTAGTTACTTTGTCTTGCTACCTTCCCTCTACTCTTGGCTGCTAGCTATTTAAGGGTCTTGAGTTTTGACACAGCCAAAGGCCACAAAGCTTACATCCAGTGCTGTGGAGCCCATAACTCTCTGAATCAGAAAATGCTAAAAGAGATAATGTGATTTAAAACTTAGAAGCCCTGTAGCTTAGATTGTACGAGTGATCTTGGACACAACTGGCCTGGCCCCTGTCCGACCTAGGTGCCTCATCAAATAGAACAGAAGCTAGACTATATAAATAATCAAATTTGAGTTGATAGTCTGATGCACTCTAAAATATTCTATGTTGGATTTCAAAACAGAACCTAACACAGAAGATGATGCAAAGTGCTTGGGTGTAAATGGTTAGAAAGGAGTCAAGGAGCTAGATTTTTTCACGTTTAATTAAGAAAAAGAGATGCGAGAAAGATTGGATAAATACAGAATTAGAAGAAAAACAGCTTGAATAATTCAACACAAGTCATTTAGGCATTACAACTGTGTTCCTGCACTATATCCAGGTCCTCTATAAAATATTTACTCATCAGACAAGATTCCGGACTCTCAAAAGGTTAGAAATACGAATTATCACTACATTCACTTAGAAGACAGTATGATAACCTTAAAGAGAATACAGAAAGAAGAACGAGCAAATAATGTTCATACCAAATTGGGAGCAGCCCAACCAAGGAGAACAGATAGAACAGTCATCACCTACACATCAATGAATACTCCACCACTTATCAATCAAAGATCGCCAAAAAGAGTGTGCAAACTACATATGCAACAGGTAACAAAAAACACTCACAATCAAAGCTGCCAAACAGCCTGACAAAACAAGTCTTCTCGGATGGCGCATTGCCAAGATCTAGGAATGCACATATGAAAAACTTTAGAATGGACGTAACATCTATACTCCAATGTACTTCAAGATTCACTAGGAAGATAGAAAGTTCGATGATATAGAGAGAAGGACACTCAAGAACAGAGAATTTCCATTTCCCATCATTGATAAGGGTAAGGGGGAAAAATTTTACCAGAAGATAAAGATAACATTGAAATTAATTACCAAAAATTACATGAAGCACCCAGTTGCCAGGGGGTGGCAGCCACTGCCGGTGCCAGCCCCCTTAGGCGCACCCCTACTACTCCCAGGAATCTCACCTTGGTAGGTGGAGGCAAGTCCAAATTCTCGACACAAATCATGTCATGGAGACATTGGCACCTGAGTCTTTCCTAACATATATATCACATAAATTCAATTTGCCATTTTGAGTGCCTAGCAAGTCCTCAATGTCTTTACCTCTAAATACCTCTGTCAGGGTTATGGACGTGTCGTGAGAAAGAGCACTTTGTGGAGTTAAGATTTGAGTTGACATTATAATTGGCCAAAGCTAACTATTGCAACTTTCTATGTTTGAGAAACATCAAGCATTGCAACCAGTGAACACAGTGCTCCGTTAACTTTGTACAAACCAACATATCACCATATTATTTTCCTTTTTTTTTGGGGGTGTTCTAGGAATTGAGTTTTTATTTTAATTTCTCTAATACAAACAAGCAGACACCAAGCTAGAGTCAACCTCCACCTTCACATGAGCAGACGAATCGTTACTGCCTCTCAAATCAATCTCATTCCACCTATACAGACTCCCCACAGTTCACAATCCGAGAAAACAAGAGCGGGCAAAATTCAACGGAAGAGAAGCGAATCACAATGATGGGGACTCACTGCGGCAGCGAAAAACGTCTTGTCTCCGATCTCAGAGAGCACCGTCATGGCGAGGGACTTGGAGAATCCCTAAAACCAATGTGCAGAACAGGACTCGACTCGTCAATCATGGCCAACCAAACCCGATCAAGAATCGAGAGATACGAGTGGAACGAGCTGGATTACCTGCAAAATGGAGCTCATCATTATGGAGCTCCGGAGCAAAGAAGCAGAGAGCGGCGAGGAGAAGAGGAAGACGGAGAAGAAACGCGAGTTGGGTCGTCAGGTCCGGGTCACGCCGAGGAGGAGGAGAGCCGCATCACTGCATGTCTTCTTTGGCGGGTGAGGAGACCAGAATCGCTGACGCCATAGAAGCAGAGCGGAGATTTGACTTCTGAGTTCTGACGTGGGACGAGAAATGGGAGAAATCTTCCTAAGTTGCTCCTACAATACGACGTCCTTTCGTTCAAGTCGATAATAATCACTTATTAAATTTTAGGAATTTTTCGACCAATTTTTTTTTCTTAGGAATTCCTTTATGTTACATCGATATTAACCTGTCACAACATATATTAGTAATAATTAATTTGATTTGGAATCATGATTTATTATTTCCCACGAGTTTTTTTTATACTGATGTAATTATTTTAAGAAAATGCCAACGAGTACTTTTTTCCTTTTTTTTCTTTTTTTCTTTTTTCTCACTCATATAGACACTTAAGAAAAATAAAGAAAGAAAGAAATGCGGGATAAATAATATACCCCCGAAATTAATTTCTTGGAAGTAACTTGTGGTGAGCTAAGATAAGGCATGCAAGCAAAAGACGTTTGTTGTCCTTTCCATAGCCCTCGGATAAACTTCAATTAAATTGGAAAGTTCAATTACGTAAGCGAATAAAGAATCTTGGAGCATCTGCACCATAATTTATCTCAAGCTTATGTCGTTGGAGAGAAAAATATAATAAAAAACACAAGTATCTCTTCAGGACTTAGTCAAAGCTCGATTGCATCGTCATTCATGTGATTTATTAGTAATCTAGTATCATGGGGCTGAGACGGCAACGTATTTAATAAATGAGGATGAAGTGCTTTCCTAGGTGTTTTGACTTTTTTTTTTCCTCGAATATTCAAACATTTGGAAATTAGGAGTGGCAGTCCTAAGATTCATTTGGGGAAGCCTTGCACCGAGAAATAGGGTTACCGTCATTGCAGACTCGAAGCCGGACAGACACGTATCTCTGAGATCAATTTTCGTCTCCCAGAAAATGCAGATCGATGTCTGGTCCCAATCTATCCTCAGTCAACATCCAATATCTCGTTACGTGTGAACGCACATTGAAGATGACCGCAAGACAAATTTGACGTAAAACATCCATGCACATTTCAATGGGAGCATTGGATAGAATGTTCATGTGGAGGATCGATTTAGATTGTGTATACTAATTTGACTAAGTCTTGATTTGGGTCATTTCCAATAAATCATACATACTCCATGGATAATAGCCAAAATCGATTCAAGCTCAACATCGAAAAGTTAAGTTTGGTCTATGTTGAATTAAGCATCTAAGCTGTCTTTTTATCTTTTGGGAAAATAACACAAAAAGGTTATTGAACTTTGATTCAATATGTAATGTAGTCAATGAATTTTTAATTTGTTTAGTGTGATTTTCGAATTTTTGGTACATGTTCAAACTAATTCCTTCAATATTTGATTAAAGTTCAGGGACTGCATTGAACAAATTGAAAGTTCATAGGTCATATTGTATATTAAATCAAAATTCAGAGACTATTTGTGTTATAATCCCTTCTTCTTCTTTTTTATCATCGGTTGGTTTGAGTTTGAAAATTTGCAAACAAGGACACGAACAACTCGTTATTGCAATAGTTGCATCGTGATTGTACTTCAGTTATTTAGAGAACTGCTGTGAGGGCTTGTTTGGAATGATTTTTGGGGTCCTGGGGGGCGATGTAAATGTCGGGAGACAGTGCCTGCTGCTGGAAGAACATCTCTCTGCAGCGCCCACATGATGGAAGGAAGAGGTTTCGTTCAAGCAATGCCTTGGCCTTTATTGATCGCCCAAAACCCCGCCACCAACGTAATAAATAACGAATACATCGAAATCGAACCGTTCTTGTTTTCTCTTGTCTCGGTTGCTGTCGTGTACTTATTACCCACAGTCTCTCTCTCTCTCTCTCTCTCTCTCTTAGATCGCATCTCATCACCATCCCATCATCCTTTTGCTCTGACATTTAACTCGCAGCTGGAGACTTACGTGTACTGTACACTATTCCTGAATAGAGCGGTAACGAGAGAGAGAGAGAGAGAGATGTGGAATCAAAAGGAGAGCAGAGCATCACTAGGCTCTAGAGAGAGAGAGAAACAAAAGAATCAAACTGAGCACAGAGAGAATCAAAGAATCAGAGGAGGTCTTCTTCTGCGTCTTGGGTTTTGGTCTCTGCGTGTTTCTCGCTCTCCTTTTGCAGTGCGGGGCCTGGCCTAACTCATGAATCTGTAAAAAGAGGAGAAATTTCTGAAGAAAATAATGCAAGGTTAATGCAATGAAGCTGAAAGATGCTCGTGGCGGTAATGTTTCATGTGTTGGCAGTTGTCTCCGACTCTCCGTGGTTCTCTGCTAACGATGATCTAAGAAAGATTCATTTTTTAAAGTACCGATTGAAAATTTCCATCCTAAGAGGAAAACGTCCGAAAATGAAAGATATTTCCTCGCACTTACAAGGTGCAAATCAATTTTACGTTTGACCCTCGACTCTAGCTTTTTGCCTGCGTAATTACCTAATCCATAAGGTTGGACTAAATGGCTTCCTCGTCCTACAGGAATATGTAGCAAGCTAGCTATAATTTCTTTACATTCGATGCACTTTGATTAGGGTCCGCTCGACTTTTTTAATGATCCGCTGACGTGTGCCCTGTTTCGTGAACGCAATTTCGCCACCAAATGGCCTTAAAGTCAGCACTTTTTGATAGAAGATAAGTCTCGTTCGAGTTAAAGTGCATTACCTAATTGAAATGTAGCACAGGCGGTGATTATAATTAAAGCTTGGTGATTTGATGATAGAATCAACTAAAAGCACAATGTCTATGAGTGAGTTTTACCCCAGGTAACGCCTTCTTATGCTGCTACTTAAAAAGTATTCTAGATCGCTTGTTTGCATGTTGCTTTCAGCAAAACAGAAGTCAATAGGTGATTACTGCAGTTTTCTTCGCCTCCTTGCCTCTAATAACTGGAAAAATAGAATCTCGTTTGACTGGTGGTGAGTTGACACGCGTGTGGAATAAAGTCTGGTCACTGAAAGTTTCACTTTTGCTCATGTATGCTTAGTTTAATCGGTAATTGACAACCATTATCCACCACTGGGCTCCATTGATATCTGAAACTTTAGCTGCATTAATTTTTTGGAACAAGGGTGGTATTCCAATGGACTTCTATTCGTGGATAGTGCAGGGCCGAATCATATAGGCCTCAAGAGACCTTTTTCCTTCCATCATCAATGCAATTGGAGGAAGGAGGAGAGGGAAGAGGGCCGAGGGAGATTCAAAGGGGAAGCACTCAGAGTAAAAAAAGAAGAAGGGGGAAGAAAGTTTTGAGGGGGTGCGCATTGGGAAACGAAAATCCCGAGTCAGAAAGCAATAATAAAAAGGGCCAGGCCTCGTAAATTATTTAAGTGTTATTCAAGAAAGGAAGCCGTACTGATACGCTATCCTGTTCTTAAAGATACAACCAGAGGATTTCGTTTTTGCTGCTTCTTGTGCTCCTCTGATTCCGTTCTTTTCTCTGCTTGTTTCTTCGCGAACATGATTCCGTGATCTCACCTCTTGCCCGTTTTCTTTCTCTGTCCCTGTTTTTGTCTCTGTTGTTAGAGAGAGAGAGAGAGAGAGAGAGTGAGTGACACTGTAGAGTGAAAGAAACATGCAGAGCTTCAAAGCAGCTCCAACGAACCCCGACATATATTGCCAAGCTTCCTTCTTTCTCAGGTTCTGTCTTCTCCCTTTGTCTGTCTCTTCTTTTTCGGCTGAATTCGAGCGATGGTCGCTTTTCGAAGGTCTTGGGTTTTGGGAGATGATACGTTAGTGAATGCAAGTGTGTGCGTCTCTGTTTTTTGTTGAGAGATGAAACAGGGGTGACGATGTGATGAGCCGGAACCAGACCCGGTTCGCGGATCTCGGCGAGCTCGAACAGTCTGTTGCTGCATTTCATCACGAAGATGCTGTTGATTTGAGCCCAAGTATTCTCTCTCTCTCTCTTTCTCCCTTCTTTCTCTATCTATCTCCCTGTGTGTTCTTGGGAAATTCATTTGTTCGTTGAGGGTTTCTTTTTAAAATGCAGTAGCTTGGCCTTTTGGTCTCTTTCTTGGCTGGCTTTCTGTTGCTCTAACCGATTCCTGATATTAAATAAACGTAGGCTCTGCCTTCAGCCTTAAACCCAACAACAGCATCGCTTTTGTTGCAAACAATCTGAGCTATGGAGGCTTGAACACGGTGCCTCCTAAACTCCACCCACCTCTCTCTCTCTCTCTCTCTGATATGCAATTTTTAGGCATTGTGAAGAAGAACGAGCTCTGATCTTGTTGTATCTTTTGCACAGTGCATGAGCTCTTCGGGAGTAGTGACGGTGTCTTCAGGAGGAGGAGGAGGAGGAGGGGTGGAAATGGGGGAGATTTATGAGAAAGGAGTAGGGAACATTGGGTCATTGGGGAACGTGCAGGGTATAGAGAACTGGGCTGACTCGGGCATGGCAGCTCCAGACAACAGCCAACAGACCGATACATCTACAGATGTTGACACCGATGACAAACGCCATGTAAACAATGTTTCTCCGCTTCTTCTCTTGCAAGTCGTGCTATGTTATGGTCTTTTCTTTTCGTCTGTTTTTCTAGTTTTATCGGCAGATGGGTGTAGTTTTGGCTTATCGCCTGATCAAGTTGGGTACACGAAATGTATCAATTTTCATGCGGAGTTGCAAACATATTAAAGCAGAAGGGGTTTCAATGTTCTTGAGATAATGCTTGTCTGTGTATTTATGTGTGCAGTTTTATGGGGTTCAGCGAGGTGCGCTCGTGGCTGTTGACTCTGTGGATCAACCTAAATTGAGAATGAGTGATGTTAAGGTGGTCCCCGTTTTGTATGTTTTCAGTGTGTTCTGGTTTGTAGAGTGGGTGCTATGTGTGGATTTAGAGTGTTAGTAAACCTCTCTTGCCTCTCTATTGCTTCAGACGCTCCGCAGACTCGCCCAAAATAGAGAAGCTGCCAGAAAGAGTCGACTTAGAAAGAAGGTAATTTCATGTTTCTTTTACATTCGTGTTGTGATCTCTCCGTCAGCTCGCTATCTTCCAAATTGGAAGAGCAAAGCAACTGATGGATGAAACATGATGGATAACTTAGATTTGAGTGGAATTTGAATGACTTTGGTGTGAGGGAGGAGAGTTTTATTCGCTACGTATCCTTGTGCTTCTATCCTTTGGAAAGCTTTGATTTTATGGTATACTGAGTGATTTTTGGCACATACAATCTTCTTCCATGTTGGCGTTTTTTCTTATCTGTACAACAGATATTATATTTATTAGGAGGTTGATATTCTGTATAATTTCAATATGCTATTATTCAATGTTTAAAGATTTCAAGTATCATAGATTTTCTGAACTTGGGGAGATAATAGAATAGCTGCCTAGTTATCAACTCAAGTCAGAATGCTGAATGATCTGGGGATTTCTCTCTCAAAGAGGATTTCTAAGAACAGTATCACAACTTTGTCTGGGTGTCAAGCTTTTGAATGCTTGGAAAGCATATAATTCATCTGATAGGGAGACATATTGGAAGTTTGGTACTAGGATAAATTTTGCCTTTTGATTTCCTGTAGGCATATGTTCAGCAACTGGAAAATGGTAGGCTCAGGCTTATGCAACTGGAACAGGAGCTTCAGCAAGCACGCCAGCAGGTGAGGGGAGCTTCAGTATCTGCATGTGAAAAGTTTATTCATTCATTCTGAGTTTGTGAAGTTCAAGAACTCATTTTTTTTTTTTCGGGTTTTGTTTTCCATGCAGGGTGTTTTTGTTGCTTCTGGAATTCCTGGGGATCTCAGTCATAACATGGCTGCCGCTGGAAATGGTGAGGATGAGAAGCAGAGGTTTTAGTCCCTTGTTTTTTGAGTTTCTTTCCCAGGGTTTAAGCTGCTGCAGTACATCTATTTAGTGCAGTTCCTGTCTGTCTCCACACGCACTTCTCTTTTCCATTTAGTGTGGTCTTTTCTGTCCATTTCTGATCAATAAACAGTTGCTAATTAATATGGAAAGATCAAAGTACCGCTATACATTTCACTTGAAATATGTGTTCGTGTTGCCTTCATTGAGAAGTTGACTAACACTGGTCTTCTCGTAGTATGGAAGAGAATATAGGCTCTTTGATAGTTATTCCAATAACGGGTAAATGACTCAATTGATGGTATGTAGTTTATACAAAAATGAAGAAAAGGAGAAGTTTCTTTAGCTTAGGTCGAGCGAATTCCTGTGGTAGAGGATGTGTCATCTGGCGCATCTGGAAATGGAAACATGTTGCAGATATTGCCTGTGGACTATGCATTCATCTATGCATATGGTTACCGGCCATGGTGGTTCTGTCGGTTCATTTTGTGGGAAGTATTGGATGTTAGGGGGTCTTCTTGGTTTTGTTATTATGTTGAACATCCGGGATGCTCTCTGAGGAAGGGATTTACTGATGGGATTTCTCAATATTTCAAATTGATTTACTTGAAAGTTTGACCAAATGATTTCTCACATTTTTAGTCTTTCAGGGGCCATGGCCTTTGACACTGACTATGCTCGGTGGCTCGATGAGCATCAACGGCTGATCAGTGACCTAAGATCTGGAGTGAACTCCCAATTGAATGACAATGAACTCCGGATACTCGTGGATGCGGTGATGGTTCACTACAACGAGATATTTAGACTGAAGAACATAGGTACAAAGGCCGATGTGTTCCACATACTCTCTGGCATGTGGAAGACGCCCTCTGAGAGGTGTTTCATGTGGTTGGGCGGTTTCCGTTCATCTGAACTTCTCAAGGTGATCGATTTCTTTACAAGCTCCTCCCCAATTGACTAAGATAGAAGGGTCTTGTGGGAATTAATCTTTTGCTGTCCTTGTCCTGCATAATTTTGGACCTTCAGATACTCGGGAACCACCTTGAGCCTTTGACAGATCAACAGTTGATGGGCATATGTAATCTGCAGCAATCTTCGCAACAGGCCGAAGATGCTTTATCTCAGGGAATGGAAGCTCTGCAGCAATCCCTCGTGGACACGCTTTCTTTGACCACACTAAGTCCTACTGCTTCGGGAAATGTCGCAGAATACATGGGTCAAATGGCTATTGCGATGGGCAAATTGGCCACTCTTGAAAACTTCGTTCACCAGGTGCTGCGTTAATTGCACAAGTCTTTCGCAACATCTAAAGTTATGCTTACTGTTTTTTATATTAGTTACGTGTTTTAGAAGAAAACCTTGGCTATGCGAGGAAAATCTATCTGTATTGAGACTCAATTCCTTTTGTTCCTTCTCTTATAGGCTGACCTCTTGAGACAGCAAACGCTCCAACAGATGCATCGGATATTAACCACCCGCCAAGCAGCCCGCGCTCTTCTCGTCATCAACGACTACATCGCACGTCTCCGAGCTCTAAGTTCGTTATGGTTAGCTCGTCCCAGGACCGAAAACATCTGTTCTGCTAAACTCTACTGATGTAATTAATAGTTTTGATTGAAATTAACGTTTCTAGTGGTGATCCACTTATGATCACTGACTGCAACTGTAGCGATCTGGGCCGCATTTATATGAAAGCTATATTAGTCGAAAAAAGTTCCGCATTGTTGATGGCTTAGAGAATAAAATCTTGCGAAAAGGGAAGCCTTCATGGAATGGATGGATGAGGACGATCATGTTATTAATTTGAAACATGAACTGCTCGAGAATAATCGTTACTGTAGCACTGGAAGCACTTTTGAATTTGCACTAAATCTCTTGGGCAAAAGTAGCTGACAGGTTGTAGACATCTCATGTTTTCTATCCCTTATCAACCATGTTCCAGAGTAAGAAAACAGCTTATTCTCTATTTATGTAACTGCCATAATAGTTGCCAAGATATCTCTTCGGCGATTAGCACGAACGGATCGCCGCAGCGGTGGCTCGAGTTCACTTGTTCTCTACTTGCTTCTTGGCCTTCTTCTTCCTCCTGTCCGCTCTTCCTGCATGCCAAGGAAGAGAAACAATGTCACATCAGTCAGAGCAGGATCAAAATCCTAGTATTATGTCGAAGTTCCTATCTAGTCAAGAGTAGAAGAATTAATCAATCCATGTCCGTCCGAAAAGGAAGAAGCAGCCTCGAGACACACCTTGACGACCCCCTCTTTCTGTCGCAGCGATGTTCGGAATGAACACTCCAGTCCCACTCCCGCTCCTCGGCGGGCTGACCCGCCAAACTGGCGGTGGCTCCACGTTCCTGTTGTTCATCCGCCAATCAGAACAGCTTATGGGAGACGGTGCAGCGACCGGGCACGGGCCTTGATTCGTGAAGCCGACTGGGTTGTTGTCCTCATCCGAAGTCAGCTGCAGGATCTGTTGCCACAGCTCAGCATAGAGATCGCCGCTGTTGTCCTCCTCCTCCGGGATGCTGGGATGGAGAGATGATCGGTAATCCATGGAACAAGATTTTGCGGACATGGGAGCGTAAGATCACGAAACGAATGAACGGGTATCTGGTCAGATGAAGATGATGAGCATATGCACACGGCACGCACATATATATAGAGAGAGAGAGAGACAACCAGAGGGGGGATGAAATAGGTTGCCGAGTTTGGGGTCAATATTTGAAAACCCAGGTCTGCAAGAAATGGTTCGGTGAAACGTCTCCAAATGGAAAGCAGTCCAAGGAATCTTGTCTGTCCCTGGACACTAGTGCACCTTCTATTCTTTAATCGTTTCATTGAACCTGTGCATTTTGACTGGGTTAACTAGTTAGGAAGAATTGATGGGGGGCAACAATTCTAATGAGGGAATCGGTTACAAGATTTATTATTATTATTTTCTAAACTCCGTCGCTAGATGCGCATAATCTTCTAGAAAAATAAGACCGTTCATTTTCGAGAAAGTGGCGCATATTTCGCAGCGAATCGATACGACACACAAGTTTCGCCGCACGACAGTTCAAAATTACAGTTACCAAGTCTGATACTGTTTACACATATCAACCATCGAATTGTGAACGTGCGAACCTAATGGTCGGAACTCGGGCTTTGCTCTTTACACATTTTGCTTATTTGGGTTTTGGACTTAGGGGGCAGGGGGATGTGGCTAAGCATCAACAGATGACAAATCGAGCAAAAAGGGCAAACAGGACCAGGCGATTGAGCGAAAATGGAAGGATGGAACTCGCTGGGAAGGGAGCAATTGTGGTCAGGTTCATAAAGTGTTGTGGTGCAGACTACACGGCAATGATGAGCTTGCGGGGGCACAGCGTGAGAAGGGAAATATATCATGTGCTGTAAATCCTTTGTTTGTCGCTTGCAAAGTATTCATGTTTCCTTCGGCGGGGATAATTACCCCATATGTCTTAAATTTATTGTAGGGATTCCAATTCAATCCTAAGTTTTTCAATTTTACCAACGTAGTCCTAGATTGCTGCATCGGAATTTCAATATAGTGCTTTTGACCAATTACCGACGGAAAATTGCGAATGGTTATTCACGTCGGCGTGCCACGTAAGATGGCCAACGATGATCGAACGGTATGTCAACGACTTTCGGCTGCCATTGGCCGAAATGATTTTGTTGGGGTTTTGCATAGATGTGTACGACTGTGCTGATCAAAATAAAAAAATTTATGACCGAATTCATATCCGTAATAATAATAAGTGATTTTCCCTTCCTTCCAACACGGACATTATGACGAGGGTGAGTTTTGGGAAAGCGGTTGTGTTGAAACCCATGGAGCTCTTTGGGCTGATTGAATAGGTGTTTGATTAATGCCTGTGTGAAGGCTTCGGGCAAAGCTCGAAATACAAAGCTCAATTATTTTTGGAAAATGAGCAGATGACCGTACGGTCATTTTACAGAAGTGACCGTGAAATGTCAGCCATTCATTTTTCCTTTGGGAACCGAGATACAAGCTTTGCCGGTTAACGATGCAGAAGACATTTTTTTTTTTTATTTTAACAGATTGTCTTGCTCTTATATTGTTCCTGACAGAGAACTTGTGGTCCAGAATGCACCGTCATCCAATAGGGATGACCGTACCGTTAGCTAAGCAATGTCCAATATTTTTACTCACTTTTTTCTTTATTAGTATCCACGTAGGAAACATTTAATTCTCATGATTAATCCTAAATTTACACGATTATTTTTCATAAGATGAAGTTTTGAAGTGATATGATGATGCAATAATCATTTTTTTCGTGTCTTTAAAAAAATTTAGTAAAGTA
>BCNH02000007.1:7861894-7928445 GCA_001662345.2 Metrosideros polymorpha var. glaberrima | reverse complement strand
TATCTTTTTAAAAAATCGATTTTTGAATATTTCTTTTTTCTTTTCTTTTTTTCTTTGTCTCCTTCTTCTTTAGCCAGTCGTCGGCCATGGCGACTGGCCACCTCAGGCAAGGCTTAACCTCGCATCGCCCGAGGCCGGCGAGCTCGAGTCCCACCAGATCGACAAGGCTTGAGACTCGACAGATTGGCAAGGCTCAAGGCCAACACTAGAGGTTGGCGAGGCCTTCGCCTCCGGCAAGCTCGTGCCTCGCCTGTGGTTGGCCACCGGCCAAGGAAGAACACAAAAGAAGAAGAAAGAAAAGATAAACAAGAGAAAAGATAAAAATAAAATAAATAAATATTTAAAAAGTTAGAAAATTTAAAAACAAATAAAAATCAGAAAATAAAAAATGACCTATTTACAACCTAAGATTGTTACTAATGGTAATGGAATAGTGTATTAAATTAAATGGGTTGTAAATGGGTTGAGACTACACCCATTTATGACCCATATATTTTAGCCTCCTTATTCTCAAAACCCACTATGAATGATCTTGAAAATCAGGAGTGACCCATTAACGATCCATTTAACCAAACATGGGTTCATAAATGGGTTTTGGACCTATTTTGACAGGTCTAGCTACCGGCATCTGCTCTCTCGCCAACCTTGCATCTTCGAGTTGTGCGTGGTACGGAATAGTTATAGCTTGATTTGAACACTCCTGTGTTTTGACATCCTTGGTCTTTACTTCTTATAAAAACAAGTATCATTGAGTACTAGTACATTGGAGATATCATTAAGTTCTGGCGCAACAAGTTTCCTTGTTGAAAGTGGCTAGTGAAGCACCGTCATTAGCTGGAGTGACGCGTCCAATAGCTTAGCAATTCTCTATCTATGTACTTGAGCATTACATGACATTCCAATAAATTAAATAGGAAGCACCAAGTGGCATAAAATATATATTAAATAAATAAATAAATAAATTGTACAAGTGATAACAGATTAAAGGGAGGCTATTGACGGCTGTTATCTCTTAATTGTTTATTGCCTAGTGTAACTTTTAGTGATTGAATATCGTAAGTTACAAAATTTCATATATTATTATTTTATCACGTCCTTCTTTTGAAGCTTGTGTATTGTGAATTTTCTTGTGCATTCTAAAATTTCTATTTTCTACTTCACCTTCTATGGACACATAGAAGAAGCATGTGCTCTAAGAGATAACTCAAAATTTCTCAAAGAACCATTCAAGTTGAAATTCACTTGTTTTATTCAAGTGCACAACTATTTTACTAAATATATTTGAACGGTTGCATTTCTCACTACTAGACAAATAACGGTGCTGTTAGCTCATCTTTATTTATTTTGTCATTGCTAGACAAGGAACGGTTCAGGATCCTTCGATGTGTCTGCTCCGGAACAAGTATGCCTTGGCCTACACCATCACCACCTCCATCATCACCTTTTCACTAGCTTATGGTTAGTCCTCTCTCTCTCGTTCGATATTGTGTTCAATATTGCGAAGCGTGCAAAGACTTATCCCTGTGGTCATCCACGAAGTTTGGATCCACTAAGTTTGCATTTGGTTGAGCTTGAGCTTTGGGGAAATGACTCTTTGCTCGAGGTGTAACCGTTAGTTTAATATTTTGGTGCAGTTAGTTGTAAAATAGCTTTGAAGTTAAAAAGGAAAGTAAAGACAGAACTTCATGGATGTACTCTGATTTTTCATCAAAAAGGAACTTCATGAACTACATGGACGTCCTCTGATTTCCATACAATGATCAATCTCTTACAACTTAGTTAAGTTGAAAAAAAAAATGATAATAATAATTAGGTTATATCTTAGTCATTGCACTCTTTTTGTTTAGCTTTATTACTGATAAAAATGGTAGATCTATTACCATAGTTTTTTTTAATGCATTAAATGAAAAGAGAAAAAACAGAGACTAGAAAAATAGTATTACTTAATTTTGGATATCATCCACTTTTTATTTTTCCATCGCACTTATTATTTCAAATAATTCTTTTATTATAATCATATATATAAGGGAAATAAATTCAAAGAAAAATGAGGGATTTAGGACACGGAATTTTTTTATGTTTATGTTTTCAAGTTCTTGTAAATGGTTATAATTTACGGGCGAACATTGTAATAATGAATAAGATTTTCTTATTATTATGTTTTTGAATTTTGGCAGACCAAGTAGTGATAAGCGGGGTGGCGACATATATAAAGATGGACCTGAAGAATTTTTACGAGCATTTTGATTTCTTGACGGCAATCCTCAACGTGTTCACATTCCTCAGGTTGGCGTTGGCGAGACTGACCTCTTATTGGTTCGGTCGACACTGAACAATTGTGACGGCGGCGACCATGTACTTCGTCAGGCCTCTCCTTTTGGGCTTCGCCCCCAACTATGTCGTCTTCTTGGTCGGCCGCTCCTCCTCCAACCTCGGCGCCAAGTTCGTCGACATGATTGCCCCCGTCTACATCGTTGAGATCTCCCCTACATTCTCCCGCGGCTTCTTCATCTCTTTCCTTGAGGTACTCATTCATTTTCGTTTTTTTCCCCTAATTTTGTGGCTATCTTTTTCACCTTTTTTGTCATCAAATTTTTTTTTTCATGTTGAACTTGCATTATCATATATCATAAGTCCTTTCTGTGGTTCACGTGTCCATCAGCATTGACACCCTCCTCGACAATTTCTCCAACTATTACTTCTCCAAGCTTCGCCTTGACCTTGGGTGGCGTGTCATGCTTATTGTGGGAGCAATCCCCTCGGTCGTGGTTGCCTTCAATGTTCTCACCATGCCGGAATTCCCCCAGTGGCTCATCATGCAAGGCCGCTTGGGCGACGTGAAGCGCATTCTCGCTAAGACCTCCAACTCCAAGGAGGAGGCCGTGCTCCAACTTGCCGACATCAAGAAGGCTGCCGACATACCTGAGGAGTGCAATGATGACATTGTCACGAACACCAACCATGTTAGAATGTTCAACCCAAAAACTTAAGCTGATAGGTAGAGGAAGACCAAACGAATATCAAGATCATTTAGGAACCCTTGTCAAGCGATGTAGGAGAATATTTCAACACCCCATCTCACGTGCAAGCCACGTGCAATTCATGTGCAAGCCACGCATAATTCATGTGCAAACACATGGAATTTGACTAATGTGATAGCACTAACTTTGATACCATGTTAGAAAATCCAACACAAAATCTTAAGTTGATAGGTGGAGGGAAACCACATGAATTACATATTTAATTAAATGGATGGTAAGTGAGTTACTTATTATTTCGCGGACGCCATAATATATGGGTAGACCCATTTCTAGTGAAAAGCCCCTTTTTTCTTTCTTCTCTTCTTGCTCTAAAAACCTTCATCGAACATCCTCACCACCCTTGGTTCGAAACCCAGTATCTCAGCTGACAATGGAGAGTCGCCACCCGGGTGAGGAGACACCGTCACGGAATGTACGTCTTCGAGATCGCCAAGAAGCTCCGCAAAGCAGCGGAGCTCTGTCGCCTCTACGATGTCCAATTCGATTCCTTGATCATCAACGTGGTATTATCTCTTTTTTCCTTCTTTTTCATGTGACTGTGAGGGCCTAATCAAGTGGCGGTGGACGCTTGACCCACCCAAAGATGACTCAATGTGGGTTAAATGGGTAGATTTCGATCGAACCCCTTAGGTTTTGTTCGTTTGGGCTGTTTTGGTAGAAGGCTGTAATTCTCTCTTTTATTTTTTAGTTTCGTTTCCCTGATAGTGCACTAGAGTTTAACCGTCCTATTTACGACCTCCCGCTTTTTATTGGTTACTTCATGTTCAAATCACTTTGAAGTTGCAAGATTAGTTTTCTTCTGGAATAGTTATGTTTTCATGTGGTTGTCAATTGAGTTGGTGTTTGATGTTCTTCTGACAAGTGTGATTTACATTATAGAAGTTGATGGAAATGCAAAATTCCCAAAATCGGAGGAGAATGTGAAGCCATGGTCTCCGGATGTCAGGGGAGAGCGTGGGATGGATGAGAACAACATTGACAACAGGAATTTAGGAGAGAGCGAGGATAGCTAGGAAAGAGGTCAGATCTTCTTTCCTCTTAAGATTGTACTCTTTATCTCTTCTTCTTTTCAAATCTGTATTTTATCTTTGCTCTTTTTTTTAATGAATCTTGCCCATGATCCATTACTCCCTCAAATAGCCGCATTGATCTCTATCTTTTTTTTTAATGCATTAATTGAAAAAAGAAAAAACAGAGACTAGAAAAATAGTATTACTTAATTTTGGATATCATCCACTTTTTTTTTTTCCATTGCACTTATTACTTCACATAATTCTTTTATTATAATCATATATATAAGGGAAATAAATTCAAAGAAAAAGGAGGGAAATAGGGCACAAAGTTTTTTTTATGTTTATGTTTTCAAGTTCTTGTAAATGGTTATAATTTGCAGGCGAACATTGTAATGATAAATAATATTTTCTTCTTATTATTTTTTTTGAATTTTGGCAGACCAAGTAGCGATGAACGGGGCAGCGGCATATATAAAGATGGACTTGAAGATTTCCGACGTGCCTTCTCCCGCAGCTTCATCTCTTTCCTTGAGGTACTCATTCAATTTCGTTTTTTTTTTTCCTAATTTTGTGGCCATCTTTTTCACTTTTTTTGTCATCAAATTTTTTTTTTTTTCATGTTGAACTTCCATTATCATATATCATAAGTCCTTTCCGTGGTTCAAGTGTCCATCAGCATTAACACCCTCCTCGGCAATTTCTCCAACTATTACTTCTCCAAGCTTCGCCTTGACCTTGGGTGGCATGTCATGCTTATCGTGGGAGCAATCCCCTTGGTCGTGGTTGCCTTCAGTGTTCTCACCATGCTGGAATCCCCCAATGGCTCATCATGCAAGGCCATCCGGGTGACGTGAAGTGCATTCTCGCTAAGAGGAGGCCGCGCTCCAGCTTGCCGACTTCAAGAAGGTTGCTGGCATACCTGAGGAGTGCAATGATGACATTGTCACGAACACCAACCATGTTAGAATGTCTAACTCAAAAGCTTAAGTTGATAAATAGAGGAAGACCAAATGAATATTAAGAGCATTTAGGACCCCTTGTCAAGCGATGCAGGACAATATTTCAATACCCCATCTCACATGCAAGCCACGTGCAATTTACGTGCAAACGCATGGTATTTGACTAATGAGATAACACTGACTCTGATACTATGTTAGAAAGTTTAACCCAAAATCTTAAATTGATAGATGGAGGGAGATCACATGAATCTTAAGAGCATTTAGTACTCACTGTCAAGTGGTGTGGAACAATACTTCAACAAACCAGAACACCGACGTACCGCAGGATATCTTCCACCCGACCTAGCCCGTCTGCCACATACTTGTCTATGCTGTTGGGATTGTGGCATTGACACCCTACTACTCTACAGCCCTCGCATTTTCAAGAGGGTTCGCATCACCACATACTATGAAAAACTGCTTGCGAGCATGGAAATTGACTTTGTGAAGATAGTGCTCATCCTCTTTGCCACCTTCCTCCTCGTTGATCGGGTCGGGCGGAGGCCATTGTTGATGAGTAGCATGGGCGGGTTGATCTTATCGCTTGTCTCCCTCGGAGTGTGCCTCACCTTCATCGACCACAGCCACACAAAGCTCTTGTGGGCGGTGGACATGTGCTTCATCTCAATGATTTCCTATGTGGGCTTCTACTCAATTGGGTTGGGGTTGATCACGGTGGTTTATTGCTTGGAAATCTTTCCACTGAGGTTGCGTGCGCAGGGGTACACAATCGGCCTCGGCGTGAAGCAGGTTGTGAGTATATGGTTATTGGTAATGTACTTACGAATGTACCTCTGACCTCCGTTGCAACCAGTTGCGACGGAGGGCAGAGGTAGGAAGAAGAAAAAATAAAAAGAAAAATTATGAAAAATTATAAAAAAATAAAAAAATAAAAAAATATTTTTTTAGAAAATATTCAAAAACCTATAGTTCTATCATCAGCTATGGGTTCGAATCTAAGAAAAATTCTAAAGAATGTTTGCTATCTTGAAATTTTCTGTTAGAATAGCTAACTCATTTATAATCCATTTGAAATTCATCTATGACCAATTGAGTTTTTAAATAACCCATTTTACGACTCACTTAAATCTTAATGCAATTCATTTATGACCCATTACCATTAAATATGGGTTACAGATCCATTTTGCCACCGCTAACCGTTGGTCAAGAATTTAATTAATGGATTAATCTAGAGGGACAGTAAATAAATCTCGCACGTTCGAGATTCAGGCCCGGTGGGCCTGAACCGGATCCGAACCTCCTGACCCAAGCTTCGCTCCCATCAGTTTCACTGCCATAAAAACCCATTCTCTCTCTCTCTACTCCACTCTACTCCGAGAGGACTCCCTTTCCCGCCCATTCCGCGCCGCGGCAATGGCTCCCAAGTCCAACAGCACCGAAGGTAATCGATCGATCGAACTCAGAATTTTACGTCTCCGCACGTAGATAGATCTCTCTCGTGTTCTTGAACCGTCGATTCCGTCGTCTTTCGGCGTCCGATTCCGAGTTCTATTCTCCATTTCCGTCTGCCTCGGTGTCGATTTCAGTAGAATCGCGATCCTTGCTTTGTCATCTGCGGTTACTGATGTAATGCCTCGCATCTTCGATGCGTTTTTTTTTCTTCTTCTTTTTGCAGAAATCGTCCTCAACTTCGTCAATGAGGTAATCTATGTTTTTCCTCCTCTGGCCGTGCTTGAATCCTTCCTCAGTCAATGATGGCTTCGCCGAAAACAGTGTCGGGGTACGATAAGGTTATCGCATAGAGGTGGTTAGGTTTCACTTCAAATCGTTGAAGATTGGGGTTTTCTGATTGTGTTTTGGTACATAGAGGTAGAATGCTTTGTGCTCTAGGTTAGGTCGAGACTGGACTGTTGACGCTATTATTTACTTGAATTAGCATGGTCCAGTTCGACTTCAGAGGCTAATCGTCGCTTTTTTTGTTCCGTTTCTCTAGCTTAATTGTTCTTGATTCTCAATATGTTTTGAAGCACAAACTGTTGTTAGATGCTTGTTGAGTGTTTCTGATGGAAGTACGGATCGCAAAGGTCTCATCGGGTTATGCTGTGTTCTACGTTTGATTTGACTCGTTGTCTTGCTGATGAAGATACATGCTTTTCCCCCTCCCGAACCAGCAAAACAGGCCATTAAATTCCCAAAATGTAGCTGATTCTCTGCAAAAGTTTAACCTCAAGAAGGCGGCAGTCCAGAAGGCGTTGGATACTCTTGCTGATAGTGGGCGAATATCTTTTAAGGAGTATGGTAAGCAGAAGATATACATCGCTCGGCAGGACCTGTTTGATATTCCGAACAACGAGGAGCTCAATCGGATGAAGGAAGAAAATGTCCAGTTGCAGCAGCAACTTGAGGAATGTAGGAAGGCAATCAGTGAGCTTGATGGAGGTGTTGCCTCTGTTCCACTTGCTAGTCTTTGCTCAGTAGCATCAATTTATTGGTCTTTCCTTTTGTTTTTCATCTCAAAGGACTCGTTCAATGGTAGCAGTTTACCTCATATGGAACGATCGTAAAGTTGGTCTGCAAAAAGCCCTGGAGTACTGAATCTCACATGTATTATGTTCTTGTTGCAGAAATAAGAGCTTTGCAGTCAAATCTTACTCTGGAACAGATACTTGACAAAGAAACTAAACTCAGATCAGAAGTGAGACATTTGGAAGCACTCTTCTATTAAATTCTTCCATATAAAAATGCTTTTAGTAGATATTGGGACTTTGTCTAAATAATTCCATTTCAGGTGAAGGTATTAGAGGAAAAATTGGAGAAGTTGCGTGGAGGAGTCACCCTTGTGAGACCGGAAGAGCGGAAGGCTGTACAGGATATGTTTGCAGAAAAAATAAGACAGTGGAGAAGGCGTAAGAGGATGTTCAAAGATCTTTGGGACACCATAACTGAGAACTCACCCAAGGATCTGAAAGAATTTAAGGTTCTCTGCTTTTATATATTCTCTAGAACGTACTTTTGAGGTTGTAATCAAGTCTGAAGTCTAAACTTGCTAGTGTTCTTACAGGAGGAACTTGGACTTGAGCATGATGAAGATGTCGGTGTCTGTTTGCAGTCTCTCTGCAACTTACAGCAAAACGGCAAGAAGCGGCCTAGAAGCCAATAACCGGTTGGTGTCTTTCTCTGATGGTGACTTGGGGTATACATTGCTTTGCTTCCTCAGAATTACTGATGCCAATATGTGTAACCTATTCCATGCTTTGACCATCGGAAGCTATTCTCTTTTATGTTCAATCAATGAGTATATGTATGACGCTTTGGAAAATATCTCAATGAGCCGGTGATACTATAAACAGGGGAGCATCAATGACTTAGAAAGACTAGGATTTTAGGTCTATATCATGTTTTAATCATGGGAAAATAGTCAATGACCCTGTTCTGCGGTATTGATGTATGCAGTAATAGCTACTAAGGAGTAATATTGCAGCCAAAGCTATAATAGCTATTACATGGCCTCTCCCTGGGCGTAATAGCTATTCCCTAAATACCTTATTCATTTCTTCCTCTCACTATACTAATGTTAGATTATTAATCCTAATTGAAATTTATGTAAATTGTAAGGATAACACCAATTATACTTATTTTCACATATAATCACATTATATTATTAATAAATAGAATATTGGATAAAAAGTAAATATTTCATGTAATGATATTCTTGAATATACATAATTATTTATTAAAAATGATTGTAATATTTGTTGCATAAATTTTTCAGAATGATATACCATTGAATAATGAGTATCTTAGTAACTAATTATATTGATCAATGCCCAAAATGTTATACAATTAGTATTTCAATCATACTACTAATTTACTAATTTTGTTATAAGTTATAATTATTTTAATATAGCCACATATCATATTATTAAATTTAAATCTTAATTAAATTAAATAATAGATAAAAACTTATATATTGAACATCTTGATCATTTGTGTGTGATATTACACTCATGATTAGCTATTGAAGTTATTATTACTATTTAATAATTTATTTTGATATAATCACATGTAATGTGCCTAACTTTTAATTGAAATAATAATTAAACAATTAAAATGAAAATAAATACTTGATGTATTAAATTATATATTTAACAGTAAATGTGGGGTTTTAAACTCATGAATAATCACTGTTGACTATAAAATGATTATTATTATGTTTCCTGTAATTCTTGATTTTTAGGGTATTTTTGGAATTCTGATGTTAGGTCATTCATGAAACCAAATCGTGTAATATTTATTATATTACTTAAACCAAATAGCGTAATAGTTATTTCGCTCTATTACATTATAGTGTAATAGCTATTATATTATAATATTACGACCTTTATAATTATATTACAGCCTTACTCCAATTATGCAGCCAAATGAACTGTTAAGTGCAGTAAACTTTGGCTTGGATGTTGGCCCGAATCTATGGATATGACAGCCCTTTTCTGTACAGAATAGGAGTGAGTGATTTCAGGTTCCTTACAAGTTCCACCTGAAACTTAGAACCTACCCGTCCCTACAGGTTCCTCATTTTCTGGAACCTGGAACCTACCCGTCGGAACTTGGAACCTGGAACCTACCCTATCACAGGTTCCAGGGTCGGTTTCAGGTTCCTACAGTTCTTTTTTTTCATGTGGATTTATGGCGAGCATCGCGCAAGACAGTTTGATGGACTACCTTTTGGCACATCTCATAAGCAATAAGAACCCCACGACGTAATGCAAAACAGTTTGATATGACAAATTCGCACATTATTGTATAGTGATTAGCAGTAAGAACCCACTTAGACAGAATATTGATACCCTCAACTCTGCATTTAACAGTAGAGACAGACTGAATAGACTATAATGCAGCACTATGTGGTGAACCGGAACTCTTCGCTTCCATAAAATGCAGCTCTCATTCGCAAATAAAGCGCACCCAGTGAACACAGTTTTTGTACATGATCCGATGCGAAAACCTCAGAATCTATACGTTATACTCGAGTTTATGGAAAACTTACTCCCCCGTTTGCTCGGTTTTAGATGCAAATTGACTACATCTAGCAATCAACAAATAGAACACGCGCTTGAGAACGAACTAAATGACCGTGGTTGACTTGAGCATTTCATTGAACAGAATGCAGGCATTTCGTTCCTTGGTCTAAATGCAACAATGGAATAGCAATTCTCAACCAAACCATCACACTGATCACAGCAACAATATTACAGGTTCGGATTGAGTGAACTTCAAAATTAGTTAAATCTTTCACAAAAAGAAATCATAACTCTCAGTCATTATCCAATTCGAAGAACCTTCGAAGACGGGACCTAATTTCATGTTCAGCATACTTGGAGTTTTTGGCTTCGAATAGTGAGTAGATGGAAGAATATAGTTCCTAGATGCTTCAATCGTGAAAATCGTCTCCGACAAAAAGCTGACCGAATACGAATGAAACTCTTCGAGGTCAGGGATCAAGATCTAGAGCAAAACAAGGTTGAAGCCGCATGACTCAAGACTAGTGAACGGCGTCTACCAAAGATGGTTACCGAGGCGAGGTCGACTGGTCGGAGGAGGCGACATCGAGTCGTTGACTGGTCGGAGAAGGCGAGGCAAGGCAAGGTTGCGACTCAGTTAGGGATTTTAGCAGTCAAAATTGGCGAGCGAGGTTGTCTGAAGTGAGAACAGAACAGAAGTGAAGTGACTAAAAGTGAGAAGCGAAGTTAGGGTTTTTAGCCTACCAGTTCCCAAGTCCGGTTTTCGGTTCTCGGTTCCGGTTCCTATAAGAACCGGGAACCGGACCCGCACACATTAGAACTTGGAACCGGTGGTCCGGTTCCCGGTTTTACCCGAGAACCATGCTCACCCCTAGTGCAGAAGTAAAAGGAAAATTTACTAAAGCGGAAGGCTACGAGAGCACAAAAACATACTCGCAATAAGATCACAAGAATTGTTTAGCCGTTGGCTTATTTCTACTACAGAGCCAAATACAATTCAAAATTCAAATAGCATGTAGAGCAAAAAATAATTGCTTACATCAACTTCAATTTACAATGAAAAACGGACAGAAAGAAAGGAAAACAAAAGAAAAAAGGCATACAATAGGAACAATTCTCATCATGGCTTCACACACTCGCAACATGACGCATCCAATCTTCTCAGTAGCCACGAACTTGTCTGCTCCTGACCGAGAAGGGTCTCCCTTCTAAGTTCAATCGTGCATTTCGCATCTTAGATGCTTCGGCAGCCTGTATGGTGGCGAGACCAGGGTCCATATCCATCTTCATACCAGCCTGAAACCTTGAACGGATTTGCTTCTGAGATGAGAACCGAGGCGTAGCTTCAACTTTACCGACGTCTTTGGACTTGCCATCATCCTTGTTAGGCAATCCAGCATAAGCGCGTCCTTCATTTTCTCTCTCATCTTCGCTCTCATCAAAGATCACCTCCTTTGCGTGGCTCGTCTCTTCCGAGGAAGTTGCATCAATTTCCTCCAACTTTGAACTTGAAGAAGAAATTGATTGCTTCAATCCACCTGCATTTATGCCGAGAGGCGTGTCTGGAACTTGATGCTCATCGTCCACTGCCAATTTATTTGTGGACTCAACCTTGTGGAATGATTTTGCCTTTTGGGTATCAGGACCATCGTGATCATCTGGATCATGGGATCCAGACCGGGAGAGTTCTACCGCTGCTCTTGCGGCAGCCGCAGCATAAGCAGCCGATTCAAAAGCAGCCTGAGCTGCATCAGCCACATCCTTGTACTTCTTCTTCATTTGGAACGAATCAGAAGACGAGCCCTCTTTCCCTCCTGGGGATGAACTCTGCAATCCCTCCGCAAGCTCTGGCTTCTTGTCAAGACACGTTTTATCCTGTTTGGATCGTATACAAACACGGAAACACGTCAGCTATTTAGGAATCGTATTTTGCGTTGGCTCTCTGTATGAGAGAGCATGTTCTCTTGAACATTCCCTACCTCGGAAGTACTGGGAGGATCATCCTCCAGATGCAGTGCAATGCCGTTCTCGGCTGCGATTTCTTTCAGCGCCTTCACTCTGCTCTCCCAGTTCGGCTGCCTTGTTGACAGCTTCGTTATCATCTGCAGGAACCCCATGTTTTTCTTATTCACGAATGTAATAGATGTCGTGATGTCGAAAATCACAAAGACTTAGAAGTAGCACAGGACCGACTTGAAATGTGAAGACAACACCAACTAACCTCACGCTAAAGCACTGAAAGGAACTTGCTATAGTACTAGTGCTTCTAGGGAAGTTCAGTTCACTGAACTCAACTGAAAACAAACTACTATTTCAAAAACAAATGAAGCTCCTAGAATTTGCTATTAGATAGAAAAATTAAGTATTTGGCCAAAGAAAACAGCAAAATTAGAGGAGGCGGACGTGAACTTCTGTCCAATCTTAACTCTTCGAAGTCTATCATTTCCTACCATGATCAGATCGCTAATGTGCAGTAGGAAACCAAAAGACGTACCTTGAGATTCACGGCACAATGGTTCCGCAATTCGACCGCGCGAGCCACGAACTCCCTGCCAAAGTGCGAAGCGAAAACAGTGCGAATCTCTTGGAGCTCCGGAAAGTCTCCGCACCTCGAAGATGCATAGATCAAGCTCGCTATCGCCTCCTTCAACTCCTCGGGACATTCTCTGCGAGTTCCGATCAATGACGAAAAGGGTAAGAAATTACCAAGGGCTTCGTCGAAAGCAAAAGGCACGAAGGAGGAAAAGAAAAAGAAAAACGAAACGAATCGAATCGAATCAAGACTCGTACTTTTCTTGTTCGATAAGGTCGGCCCTCTCCAGCAAGAGATTGCAGTAGCTCTCCATCATGTCATAGGCGTCCAACATGTTCTGCTCCTTGATCACTTGCTCCACCTGTTATATATATAGATACACATATAAGAAAAAGGAATGAACTTTCAGACGATGCACGAAGTCGGGACACAAACCCACGATCAGATCATAAGCGGGTGTCGGACAGAGCAAGGGGAGGAGTGGTTTACCCGAAGGAGAGCTCGGTCCTGGTGGCCGAGCTGGAGGAGCTGGACGACGTCGTGGCGGGACTGAGAGAGGCGAGACTGACGCTGGGTCTTGAGGACGGCGAGGCGGGAGACGGCGAGGTTGGCGAGGGGCTTGAACTTGGACACCCGGTGGGCTCGCCCCAGAAACCGATCGAGCTTTCTCCCCATCCGTCAGCCCCCGGGTGACGTAATGCGCTCAAGAGCAAACAGAGGGAGACAGAGTGAATATGCACAAGAGAACAAGCAAGCGAAGGCTCCTTTTCGCCTTTTTATGTGATGACGAAGGAAATCAGAGAGAGAGAGAGAGAGAGATTTTCTTAGGAGCTAAGTCCTTGGGTTTACGCGGTTGGAGTTGGAACCCCTCCTTCGACGAAGCGAGGGCTTTGGTCATAATTTAGTCCACAATTTGCAAACAGGTCCTTGTCACGCACCTTTATTACCGTAGAGCCCAGGCGCATCTGTGATTTTCGTCCTGTCCTTTCCTACTTTGCTATGCGCTCTCTTTGTTTTCCTATTAGTGCCCGCGGTCATTATGGACTCTTTCAAAGATTAGATTGTGATTAATTCACATTAGCGACGGAGCGGTTGTATGGTTTTCGCACCTTAGCGACGTCGGACTAAACCAACAATCCATGTGCGTTGGGTTTCACTCGGCTCGGGTCGGGCCGGTGCTGTTTGCTTGTTTATAGAACATTCTGAAGTGAAAAGAAAAGAAGTGTGCAAGAAGATGACTCGTTCAGAGCGGAGGTTGATCCCGTTGAAACGCTATCTCCAAGAAGTTTCGTGAGGGCCGGCTTCCATTAATGTATGTCTGTCTATGCCGGGATTGTTGAAAATGGAGGGCAGAGCTCCCGACCTACAAGTTTTGTTGATTGGGACTGCAATTAAACTGGTTCAATGTCAATGCTTGGCCTTGACTTTGCGCACCTGAATTTTAATGGCACCAAAATATAGGAAAAATTATCCAAAAAGTCCTAAACCTATTGTGATTTTGCCAATTCAGTCCTAAAATTTTCAATTTTGCCAATTTTACCCTAAACGTTTTCACACTTTACTAATTGAGTCCATCCGATCAACGTTGACCGGAATTCGTTAACGTGAATGCCAGCCATACTACAAGGCACGATCAGCACTGACGTGCATAATTTTTAATATTTTTTTTATCGTTTTTTCTAAGTTTTTATCATTTTTTCTCTTCTTTTTTTGCCTTTCTTCTTCCTTTTGCGGTGGCCAGAAGGCTGGTTATCGGCCTTGCCTAGGCAAGGGCCACCGTCGCACAACCGTGCCACGTGGGACAATCGGAGTCCACATCAGCGAATCCCGGCCAATGTTGGCCGGATGGACTCAATTGGCAAAGTATGAAAAGGTTAGGACTCAATTGGCAAAATTAAAAGATTTATGACTGAATTGACAAAAGTACAATAGGTTTATAACTTGTTGGACAAATTTTCCTCCAAAATATGGGCTCCAAGAGCAAAATCACAAGCCAAAGCTTTCTCGAGGGACCTACGAAAATCAATTGACAATTGGATGGACAGTTTTGATTTTTGACAGCACAGGCTTATGTATTCTCGAGATGCAAGAGTAATAATCTCTCCTCCGCGCTCGGCTGATGGGCTGGTTTGAGCTGACCGGGCCGAGAGCTTACCCGTTTCTGGTTGTTCTTTTGGTCGAGCCGCGTCTCGTGCCCCGTCCGAGAATTATTCGTGCTCGACTTGGTCATGTCTAAAGGATCGAATGGCTACATGTTGACTTACGTGCCACACTCAAAATTGAAAAAGGCGAAGCTCCACCCACAAGAACAATAACAACGATTTCTCAAACAAAAATTGACCCTGTGATATCATATGCGTTTGTGATTAATTCAGCAACATAGGACATGGAGAGACCACGATCTCGATCTGTACATTCAGCTGAAGGAGAAACGAAAAAGCCGTTTGATCGTGGCAACCTTGTTGAGCTTGAGAGGGTTCCAGTAAACGGCGGGGACTTGCGGTCGTCGGAGACCCTTAACGCCATTCTGGCTGTTAGGATATCTACAGGAGAGGGTCACCTTCTTCTCCAGCACATTCACCACAACGGACTCTGTTTCTGCAGATACATGAATTGACAAAGCCTCAACAACATACGTAGGCTATACAACACACTACACAGATAGCGCGAGCGACGAGATCTGAGGAGCGAATAGTCAAAGTTCAAAAGGCAACGAGGCCAATGATTCAAAACGGGACTCTTTATTTGCGATAGTGCACGGCACTGAAACTACAAAATTACAATTGATGCTCCTTGGGGACCGCAAAAGATGCAATCTTGGGGAGCCTGGTGTGGGGTTCATCATTAAAGATAAGCAAAATGGGTGGTCTCATAATTGCGAGCAAGATCACCGAGCAAGGAAAAGACACAGGATGCACTCAAGGTTCAGAGGATATTGTTATTGCTAGGCGTATTAGATTAATGCACAAGATTGGTATCCTAAGCGTCAAGTCATGCTGCATAAACAAGAGTTTAAAGAAGCGGATCGTATTCGACACCCTAGAAAGAGTCTTTAGGGTCGAGTGGCCTAACTATACCAACGGCATTATACCCTTCTGCGGCGAAAGAAAATGGTATTTTATTTTTGACCCGAATGATTTCGATAATTAAATGAGCTTGCTTAGTTCCATCACAGCATATTTGAAAAATGAAAAAAGAAAAACTCACATGATTGAGGCAAGTACTTGCCTGGACCAGGTCCTCCGGGTCCATGTTGGCAAAAGAAAAACCGAAAGGTATATGCAGACAATAGTTACTGGCCCAGTTGGCCATACCAGTTCATAGCGTTTCCACGTTCTAGCAGTACTTGAGCAGAGCTTTTCTGCAAATTTAGGGGTCGACGTAGGTGTTTGGAATCGGAAACCAAAGGAGTAAGGTTAAAAAAGCATATCCTTCCAAAACTGTTTGCGCCACCAGCGTTTGCTGAAGTTTGAGAAAAATGCAAGGTTCACAGGGATATTTTCCAGGTCCATGAAGACTGCTTGCTTACGATCTCAGAAATTTCAATGTGAAAGAAGCTATCTTGAAAGTGGAAGTGTCTTATTTCATGGAGCCAATTGCTTCGGCTTAGACCGATTCTACTATATCGTAAAGGATCACGCCATAAGTCCGAGTTCCCACATTGAACAGAGTCGATGTATGTAGTGATTTGTTCATCATAGAACCAGAGACGGGACAAATTCTAAGCTCGACTCGAAAAAGAACAGAAATAGGGAAGTCGTTTAATTAAAAGAAAGTAAAGAACAAGATCGTTCAAGGGAAAGAGAAAGGATCTTTGTCGTTACCGCTCATGCGAGACATGACATCAGCAACCCGCTTCTGGCACTCTGCACATCGTATATCTGCCGATAGAACCACCTCCTGCATCTGCAGTCCCCCAAACATTCACCCCATTTCTTTAATTAGTCTTCTTCGTCTAAACATCCCAACTAAACCAGAGAGAGAGAGAGAGAGAGAGTACAAACAAGAGGCATGGTCAAGGACTCGATGGAGGCCAGGCTGGTCTCGGTGACGTTGGGCGAGCCGATGCTCTGCTTCGAATGGTCGACCCTTTTTATCTGTACCACCTTGTTAGGCAGATCATCGTCGTCCCCAGAAGCCATGCTACTTTTGGCTTTGGTTTATTTTAAAATGGGCTTCGTCTAATTAACACCGAAAGGCCATCTTCTTCTTCTCCATAAAGAGAAAGGAGGAAGGTGAAGGGTTCATGAAGGCATGACAGAGAGAGAAGCAAGTGAGAAGGGCTTTTCTGAACAGGGAGTGAGAAGCAAGCGAAAACGATTCGGGACCAGTCGCTCCCTCCTGCTCTGGTGGAATTCTTATCTTCTTCTACCTCTTCTTCTTCTTCTTCTTCTTCCTCTTCCTTATTTTAGATACATCCTACTGTTGGAGAACAAGGAGGAGGGAAGGAGAGAGAGAGATTAGGACATGCTTCGGAGTTGGAGTACAGCATTGAAGTAAAGGGCAAATGGCTTTTTGTGCAGAGGTTGACAAAGATGTTTGCTTTTACCTTTCTTAGCTCCCACCAGACACTTCTTTTTGCCACAATATTCACCTCATTGGAATTAGATTTTATATAACGGGGTGTTGTTAACAATTGTCAATTACCCAAATGACAATAAAAATTATCATTTCCAATACATTGTATGTGTCATAATACGTGTATGTAATAGTTTAGTAATTTAAGATTCTTCTATTAAGCATGCTTAATGAATCTCCCTGAGCACATGTGACCCCCACAATAAAAAGAAATACAGAAAGCAATGTGATATAATTTTTATTTAGGCATCTCAATATGGTTCACTTATTTAAGGGGATAATGACAGTATCAATGCAAAAATTATAGTACATCGGTCATTTTGGTGCCAAACCATTCAAGCGATCATCTAAATACCACTACTTTTAAAAAGTAATTATTGAAGTGATTCCGGTAACCTAACTTATCGGAATCACTTAAGTGAATAGTTTGAAGCGAAGCTACTCTTCATAAAGTTTTGGCACTAAATTTAGCGTTAATTAAGATTTGACATAAAAAAAAATTATAAAAATTGCGTGGTACAGAAAATATGTACCCAACGTCTTTGAGTGCACCAATTTTCCACAAGTTGAGAAAGTCAGGTCAAACTGGTTCTCAAATATGCTCCAGCAATGCAGCCTACTTTAACAAAGGCTTCGAACTTCTTTGTTTAATCTCAAAATAAACCAAGATCGAAGAAGAAGCAAATGCGAAGTCAGGGATGGTAGGTGAAGAAAAACGGAATGAGTGATTAAAGCTAAGGTTGTTGGACTCACTTAAATGGTTGTTTTTAGATAGTCACTATATTCAAACAATGGTACGAAAAGTTCTTGCATCAACATAGGCGTTGTCCGATAAATTCGACACGGATATGGTCCTTTTCCCCTAATTCAGGTATTTGTTAATGATTTATCACATCATTTTATGATTGGGTTTTTTTTTTTATCTGTAACATTGCTCACGACAAATCATGGTTACTGCTTTCCACAAGATCAGATTCCAAACGCAAAGCTTTCAGTGCAGTTAATCAACCCCCATAATGACCTCATCAAGGTTGCTAAAGATGCGGTCTTTCAGGCAAAGCCACCAACAAAGGGTGGACACGAACACAGAGAGAGGGAGTGGTGAAATGATGCTTCGTCTTTGTAGTTTTGTGGCAGATTTGCACTGTTGTTTCTTTGTCCTTTGTTGCCATCTGCTGGAGCAGAGGCGATGGCTGGAATCTGGATGCGAGGCAGATGGATCGACCCACTAATCTGTGGATCATTAGCAGCAAATGAGGGGAATAAACTCAGGATAAGTCGCATCGAGGCAGAAAGTCCTTGAGGCCTACTCACCATTGGATCCTAACACACGGGCCCCGCTTTGAAAGTCAAGTCGAGGATGGTTGGTTTGTTCATTGTACTTTTGCTGAATTTGCTACCTCGGCAACATAGGATTCACTATCCATACTCATCACCCATGGCACAGCAACGTATGGCCCGTTAGTTCTCCTGCGAGACTCGAGCCAAAGATGCTTGACATGGCTATTCATGATGCAGATTTGATTAATCAATTCATTAATCAGTTGAGGAGTCTTCTGGATAAAGTTTTAATGTGATGTTAGTTGATGACAAGCCTGATCACCATACAGTGGGAGATGCAGTTTTGTTTTTTCCTTTGAAATTTGCTTTGGACACTGCCATGGAAGGTAGAGCAAAGTGCCACATGCAATTGCAAGTAACCCCAATTGTATAAGTGACAGGCCGAGACAGATCATGAGGGACGTTTTCAAATGGGAGGCGAAGGCCAGGACATGAGGTAACAGATAGATATTGGTAGTATGCGATGAGAAAGTTATAAAAAAGAAAAATTGAGCTATTAGATTAAGGGTGAGTACACAAACACATTGTGCTGTGATAGCTTAAATTTTTGGAATATTAATTACACACTTGATGTCAAGTCGGTATAGGAGCTAAGAGGTTTCAAGTTCGATTCCTCGCACCCCTTTTCCTCCAATTATAATATTCGCATATAAGGATCCATTCTGATGACCTTCATCATCAAATTGGCCAATGTGTGAGGTGAAATGTTAGGATATAAACTTTGTTGTACATCATAAACTAGCTTAAACTTTTGGAGCAAACAGTTGAGCAGTCAATATCAAGTTCTATGCATCGTCATTATATATGAACCTCCAAACGAGGTTGTGAAGAATTGTAAGCTAGCCAGATTCCCTGATGATAGAGGGCTTAATGTCAATTCCTATTGTAAGCAATGCAGCCAGGTTGAGGAAGACATTTTGCATATCTCGAGACTGTAATGAGGCCAAAAGGTTATGGAGTCACCTTCAGATTCGACCAGAACTTCACGTCACTTTCTCTGATGATCTGAAAAGTTGGGTGCGTCGGGAACTAGCGGAAATTTTCCACGGAAATCTCTGTTCCTCATGGCTCTTTGGGGTCTATGGATCCAACTTAACAGAGCTGTTTTTTATCCTGAGTCTTTGCCTTTACTTCTTACTAACTTCAGTTTTGTTGAAGCTACAGATATACAACTATTTGCGCGGGTAATAAACATCGAAAGAAGGGCACTAATTGTGGCATGTCTTGGCAAGAACCTGAAGATGGATGGCACAAGTTGAATAGAGATGGAGCTGTGAATGAGGAGCAAGAAACTGTTGGAATAGTGATCCGCGACTGTGGCGGAAACTGGGTGAAGGGTTTCCCTCGAGACATCGGAAAAGCTTCGAGATGCTGCTAGCTAAAACTTATGCATAGCGAGATGGAATTAGAGTAGTGTTAGAATGTTATATCGACTATTTAGACTATGAAAACAGACTCATTTATTCTTATGTTGGAATAGTCTGTGTCTACTTCCACCACTCATGGAGAATATCATAGTTGTCTTCTATGAGGTCTCGTGCAGGTAGACTTCCTAACTACTAATATCTCAATGGAGCTATGATGATGAGCTCGCCAATCTCAAACTTTTGCATTTTTGGTGGTACAGGATAGCTATGTCTCACTCTGACTATTTTGTAGTGGATGTGAAGCCCTTAAAGTAACGTTGAGTAAGGATGAATATAGGTCCAAGGTAGAAACGTAAACCGGACCGAATTGGCCATAGGAACTGCTCCGATTCCAGGTTCTTGTGATTACTAGTCCATTTCCCGATTCCAAAGAAAGCGGAACCGATATTGTACAATTGGGTCCCCAGTCGAGGAACCGATGTATTGGAAATTATATATTGTAAGTGATCTGTCTCGCTCCCGGCTACCTTTCCTATGGACCCTTTGCCCGGTTAGAAATGGATTTGAACCACTGACACAAGGATTTTCAGTCCATTGCTCTAACCAGCTGAGCTACCCTAACCACTTTCAACTGCCGCCTAATCTCCCAACATGCTCTAACTATCGTCTTTTCTTTGCTCGCTTCGCTCGTTCACGAAGGCAACCCAGTTGCTCATGGGAAGGAGCATGTGAGGGAGGACCTACATTACATTACAGATAAGTCTATTCTCGTCATGATCGATCCACGTGCTACCGTAGTGCTCGGAGAACCAAGCTTTGCTTAGGCCAAGTTACTTTGAAAGGCCTGCTCTCGAGAAAAAAGTGAGCCTGTCTGCATTCCCCAAGAGCCTTTTTCTCTTTTCCATCTTTCTTGCTATGTTTGTAACTCTTTGGAAAATGGCCCTATATCGGTCGATAAGTATCAAGTCTCTGAAAAAAAGTCAAAGCAACTACATCTCCGTAAGCAGAGGAGGTTTCCACAGGAATGTCATACTTCGGAGGTGGTTGATGTTGCTTTGAATCCGGTACGTATAGAGTACATAAATTGACTAAGGACCCTTTTAATAAAGAGTCCATACCCCATGTTTTCGAGGCCTTATCAATAGTAGCGGAAGGAAGCGTCGCGAAAAGTCTTCTTTCTCCCTTTTCAATGGCACCAGCTTCTAGTGAATGGCATATTTAATATCTTCATTTTATTTAAGATATGGATTGTCTTAATAAGGTTAGCATAGGTATATAGAGTTTGCGAGTTGAAGTGAAATGAATATATGTGGTGACTGGTGAGGTTTTCTAATAATTATTTTAGTTTAATTATTAGTAATTCAAATTTAAAATTATTATTAAGTGATTAACTATATTTATTGTTTCTTTTCATTTTGGGTGGCTAAAATTTGGAACAATTTTTCTTAGACGATTCGGAAGTGAAGTTTTATAATTTAGGTTTTATATTATGTGTTTTGAAGTACTTATTGTTTATTTTATTTTACATGTTGGTCTTTTATGGATTGTTACTATTGACAAAGAGGATTTTTGTTGAGAAAATTTTCAAATAAAGGTCGGAAGCGCTTTCATTTTCTCATATAAAGGCCTGATCTCAAGAGTAATTTGGTCATTTTACATTTTTATCTTGAAAAAATCTTAATTAAATAAAATTTTAAAAATTATTAAAAACACACAAAAAAAAGGCAAGGGCAAGAAGCCCTTGCCACTGTTGCCCCCGTTGCCAGAAAGAGCTGGTGGGGGCACGACAAGGGTCGTTGAGGGTCTCCAAGGCCTTAGCGAAGGCCGACGACCCCTGCCAATCGCAAGTGACGGCCCTCCACCCAAATTTCGGCAAGGGTCGGCGGGCCCTCGCTTGCGGTTGACAGGGGTCGCCGGCCCTTTCCGATATCCTTGTTCTTGTGTTTTTTTTTGTGTTTTTAAATATTTTATTTTATTTAATAAAAAGTAAAAGACGAAAATACCCTTGAGATCATGCCCTTATTTGAAAAAATGATGGCACTTCAGGTTTTTATTTGAAACAATGTCCACTTTAGGCTCTTATTTGAGAAAATGAAGGCACCTCATACCTTTATTTAAAACAAAGTCCACTCCATACCCTTATTTGAGAAAATGAGGGCATTTCGAGCACTTATTTGAAATTTTCCCTTTTTGTTGTTGCAGTCCCTTTCATTTTGCTTAACTAAAAATGAGAAGAAGAAAAAAAGACTATGGGAACGAATTAACTAAGTAGGTTTCAGGTTTTACGGTATGCAAGATAGATTTTAGGTTTAAAAAATTGAGAAACCGATTCTGACAAGGTAGATTAAAGATTTCATGTGAAATATAGATCGACCTTGAAATCGCCGACCCCTAACGTTAAGAGTGGAGTGTTACTGCATTTCGCTCCTTTCTGACTGTTTAAAAAAACGTTGGGGAGTCTTTTGGGAGGAATCTCTAACGAATTCGGGCTTGGCCTAAACCAGCCCAGAACAAGACGGTGTTCATTCGGTCTGAGCCTCATAGGCCGGGCCAAGAGACCACCCATCGCCGGTCGGGACATATCGATCCGGCCCACGAACATCTCCAGTCGCACGCCGTCGCAGCTGGATCGAGCCGAGCTCTGGAAAAATGGGCCTTGCCCGAATCAGCCCAAATGAAAATTATTCAAAGCTCGCTCTCTTCTGTCTTCCTGCGCATGGTTCGTTAATGGCGATAGAAACAGAGTGATGTAGCTCCAATTCTCTCTGCACATTTCCAAGTTCCAACCAACCTCCTCCTCGACCTCTCCGCCCGTTTCTCTCTCTCCCTCCCTCTACATATCCCCCCGCTTCACCTCCACCCTTTCCCTCCATTTCTCTCTCTCTCTCTCTCTCCCCCACAATGGCCTCCTCCCTTCTCTCTCCCTCCTCCGCCACCGCCAATCCCGCCGGCACCATCTCCTTCTCCTCCTCCCTCTCCACGCCTCTCCCCTGGCGTCCCTCCTCCGCATTCCCCCGCCGCCCCGGCGGCTGCGGCGGCGTCCGGAGATCCCTCTCCGTCCAATCCAAGATCCGCGAAATCTTCATGCCTGCCCTCAGCTCCACCATGACGGAGGGCAAGATCGTCTCCTGGGTCAAGTCCGAGGGCGACGTCCTCTCCAAGGGTGAGAGCGTCGTGGTCGTCGAGTCCGACAAGGCCGACATGGACGTCGAGACCTTCTACGACGGCATCCTCGCCGCCATCGTCGTCCCCGAGGGCGAGAGCGCCCCCGTCGGCGCCCCCATCGGCCTCCTGGCCGAGACCGAGGATGAGGTCGCCGAGGCCAAGGCTAAGGCCGCCGCCAAATCGGGCTCTTCCTCATCTTCTCCTTCTGTTCCTCCTCCCGCCCCAGCGGCGGAGACCCCCGCCGTCACTGCGAATCCTGCTCCGGCAATCGCGCAGCCTCCGCCGCAGCCGGCTGCTCCGTCGGATGGGCCAAGGAAGATTGTGGCGACTCCCTCTGCGAAGAAGCTCGCCAAGCAGCACAAGGTGGACATTAACAAGGTGACAGGTGAGAATTTTGTTGAATACCACATTGTCGTAAATCATAATACGATAGAACCCCATCATTAAGCAGACTGAGCCGTTATTGCTAGATTATCAAATGAATCGTCAATTCTCATTGACATGGTAATTGGCACGATTGAGTGTAGCTGATCATGTGTGGCGGCAGGTACCGGTCCGTACGGAAGGATTACGCCGTCAGACGTGGAAGCGGCTGCTGGAATCCAGCCATCCAAGCCGGCTTTTACAGTAACTGCCGCTCCAGTGGCTGCAGCAGAGCCAGCTCCAGGTGCTGTTGCTCCACCAAAATCTGCTGCCCCTGCTCCGCCTCCACTTCCGGGATCTACAGTGGTGCCATTCACCACAATGCAGGCTGCTGTGTCAAAGAACATGGTGGAGAGTCTCTCCATACCGACTTTTAGAGTCGGATACCCAGTGACAACGGATGCGCTCGATGCTCTTTATGAGAAGGTAGATTCTGCGCCCAATCCGCAGCCTTCAGTATGCTATTTCTGGGTCATGATTTGATGAGGAATATAGTTGGAGAGATTGATAATGAAGTATATAAGTACGTATTCTTTTGTTAGGGTTTGTCAATCTTGATCTAATTTTATACCCATTGGCATTAGGTAAGATAAGTCCACCTGCTCGATTGTTGCTTTTTATTGGTATAAAATCTTTTGTTCACTTTGGATATTTAGGTGAAACCAAAGGGTGTGACCATGACCGCTTTATTGGCAAAGGCTGCCGCAATGGCACTTGCTCAGCATCCAGTTGTGAATGCCAGTTGCAAAGACGGGAAGAGCTTTACTTACAATGGCAACATTAATATTGCTGTTGCAGTGGCCATTAACGGCGGGTTGATCACACCTGTGCTTCAGGATGCAGATAAGGTTTGATGTCTTGTGCGTGCTGTGCCTTTGTTCCTCTCGATAAAATGAAAAGCAAATGGATTGATTTGATGCATACAATTTTCACATATGGATTGATTTGATGCATACAATTTTCACATATCGATTTTGGTTTTACTTTGTAATATTTGGTACAGTTGGATCTTTACTTGCTGTCTCAAAAATGGAAAGAGCTGGTGGAGAAAGCCCGCTCAAAGCAACTTCAGCCACATGAATATAACTCAGGTTTCACCATTCAATATGTCTTTTGTTTCTCAGTTCTATATGTGCAACTGTGATAGTTGGGTTTGTTTATGTCATTATTCTTCAAGAATCAGGTTTATGGTTTTTCTGTTTGGTTTAATGTTTTAGGCACATTTACTCTTTCCAACCTGGGCATGTTTGGAGTGGACAGATTTGATGCAATTCTTCCTCCGGGCCAGGTGAGTCACATGGTCACGATTTTCAACTTTACTGAACCGAGGATTTTATTAAAGTCGTGAGAAGCTTCTTAGCTGTCTGGTGAATTTTTTTCTTGTATTTAGGGGGCCATCATGGCTGTGGGAGCATCAAAGCCAACTGTTGTAGCTGATGCAGATGGATTCTTCAGTGTCAAAAGTAAAATGCTGGTGAGTGTTCGCATCTTCCCTGCAATATTCCAAACTATCCAGTGTATTATGCAATGAGGCTCAATATTGGTGATTAATAAGCATTCCTATACCGCGTGAGGCATGATTATACATCAGGCATTGAAAATTAGTTTGCAAATGATATAGAATTGGGGTCCTCATTTACTCGCTAATACACCTGTTCTTGTTGCCTTTGTAAGACTATTGGGAGTTGAGGGTTTCTCATCTCAAAATTTCAATTTTCACTTTGAAATTGAAAATTTTGAAAAAATTTTCGTTAGGAAATACCAAGATGAAAACTTAGTTGGAAGCAAATAGGAATGGATCTAAAATGCCAATCCCTTTTTGGAGCCAAATACCATCTCCATAAGTCAGAGAGAAAAGAATGGTATAGTTCAATGGATGATATTGAAAAATAGACATGGCTTGCTTCTTGTCTCCAAGAAACTTTGTTCCAACTGAAGACAGGCAGTCTACTGCCTGTCGTAATCCTATTTGTAAAGCTGACCCATAATTTGATCCTGTTCTGCATAATTTTTTCTAAATTTTATCTTTGTCTAGGATGTCACACATTATAGACTGCATATGGGCGCTGTCCTAATTTGTCATGTACAAACAGATTAAGATTCATAGTTTGAGTTTGAATTTAATAACTACTTATGTTATGTCTGTATTGTCACTATTCTATCGGAACTTAAATGTCCTTACTCTTTAAACCTGTTTGGTAAAATTGAAGATAGAGTGTTGAAAATATATGTACTGAACTTTAAGTGTTGATAATCTTTAGTGCTGAAAATAGAATTAAAAAGTTGTTTGATGATAATTAAAAATTGATAGCTGAATATTATTAGTCTCTTATCAGATATAGAAAAAAGACCATCATTGGTAGGTTTTGTCAATATTTTTGGCAAGATTATAATTACATTCAATTATCTTCAATTAAATGAACTAAGTAACCCCTCCCTTACTTACTAGATTTAGTGGATATTTGACTTAATTGAATCATTTTAAGTCAATTCTATTAAAGGTTATCAAATGAGCTTAATCTCATTTTGCTCCTTGCTAAGCTCCATGAGGCTCGATTTGAGTTCCATGGAGCTTCACCCTAGAAAGAGAGAGAGAGAGGCCAAGCTCTGAAAGGCCCAACTTAGGATCATGGTTTGCATTTTGGTGTTTTCTGGCTCTTCTCTGTTGATGTATAAGGTGTTGGTCAAGATTACCTATGTTGATCCGATAAGTTCTTCCCCTTTTTGGTATGGGATGTCATTGAAGATATTTAGCGTGTGAAGAGGATGATTTTGAGTCCAGAATCAAAACAGTGTCTTCGTTGAGGACTAAAAATTGTGAAAGCACAAAAAAGGGTGTTTCCACATTTTCAGTGTTAAAAAGAGGAAGAAAAGGAAACAGATCCAGTGTGTTTTCATTTAGTGTTCTTCCAAAGACCACTCAAGACAAGCTCTAAAGTCTGTAAGAGCATTTAAGTTTCTTGATTCTGTTTCACGTACCGCATTACTGATACTTATATGTGAAAAGCTGCACTTGTGTTTTTATAATCCTAATTATGCTACAATCATAGAACTTTTTCTATGGCAAGTTGTTATTTCATCATGATCTCAGCTTGCCACTTGGACATTTCAAGTTGTTTTTCATGATCTTGATCATGCTAACACATAATTTTCATTACTTTGGCTGGCAAGAAAGCTATCTTTGCAGAGCTTAACTAATTGAATCTAACACAGAAACTTCTAACTGTCGGGAAACAAATTTCAGGTGAATGTTACAGCAGATCACAGGATTGTCTATGGTGCTGACTTGGCCGCCTTCCTCCAGACCTTCTCAAATATTGTCGAGAATCCCGAAAGCCTTACATTGTAATGAGGTTTGTTTCAGTTGGGATTGGATCGTCCAAGCCACATTCTTTGGATGCAGCTCTTGCTTGCGCTGTCACTTTTTGTCATGTATTTTCATTTTTTTTCTCTAATTTGTGAGGAACTCATACAGAACTGTGATAGATTTTGAAAGAGGGTAATAAACTTCGCTGAAGTTTTGAGCTGAGTGTTGCACATCCTCTCCTCATTGTTTCGAAGATGTATATGAACTTTTCTCATATGGTCGCAGCTGAGTGCTGCAGCCTAATGACCATGCATACGGATAGGGGTCTATCTGTATGGCTTAAATTGAGTCAACTTTTGTTGTTCTGACGGAAGATTGTTCATTTAGCTAGAGAAGAAAACGGCCAAAGAGGCCATTTAACTGTTAAAATTAGTCATGCAGCTGGAAATTTTGCAATTCAAGTCGATCTCCATGAAGTTAGAGAGATCTAAACGAAAGTGTGCATGACTTGTCGGTTTGTACAAACCCTTCAAACCAGCAGAAACCTCAACCAGAATTTTGGTTAGCAAAACTCAAAAGTATAAAGCAATATGTCGGTATTTCGACCTTAAGTAAACAGGAGCGAAGAATGCAAATTCCAACTTCTTTTATTGATCCAGTATAATGGCAACACTTCTTGTGTTAGGACTTTGCAGTCTTCAATAGATCCAACGTAGTTGTGCAGAACAAAATTTGCAAGCACTGGTGGATTGGTAACATTTATGAAGATTTGATTTGTAATAACTCATGGGCGTATCATCTATCATAGTGCTAGTACTACAATAACGATGGAGTAATTGAATGATTCACAGCTTTCTAAGACTCTTTGTTTCTTTTTGGTCTCTTTGGTGGTACATGTATTGATCAATCATCCCTTCCTTCATCAAGTGTTCGTATCTACTTCATACAGTTTCTGAGAATCCCTTGAATATCCTTCTACATAATAGCTTTGTGTCGCAGTGCATCCTAACCTAAGCAGAAGCTGCAGAATATTTGCGGTTTTCACTCCTAGATAAGGTGTTCCCACCATAAGCTGGGTCTACATGAAGGAAGGGAGTGGAGAGAGACAGAGATCGTAGACAACAAAATTGTCTGAAAAGTCTTGTTCTGTACAAAGAGAGATTGGTCAAAGCTATCGACATGAATGAAGCGAGGCGTATCAGATCACCAGTCCAAGCTAATATTCCTGGATATGTATAACTTATCAATGTACTGTATAACTGGGATCGAGGCCTTGATATACCTTCTCATCTTCTTCTCGGCCGTCTTATCTGCAATGAGATTACACGAAGTTTGAGATCTCTAGAGGACAAAATTAGGAGGATCACTTATGACCGATTGACCCGATTCAATGATAGATCGAAGACAGAAACTGCAAATGTTCCCCATGTATAATTTGCCTCATAATGTTGTTTTACAAAAGCACACCAGATAAAGGGTTTAAAATCTTCGAATTGCCTATGGAAGAACCTTGTCGCGAGACACTATTGCTGCATCTGATAAAAGGATTGACGCCATCGGTTCGTGCAACACTTGCACATGAAAGGTTTCCAGTAGTGCAACACTTGCACATGAAAGGTTTCTAGCAAATATCTACGCAGTTTGCGAGATCTAATGACATGCTACAGTCAATGGATGTATAATGATATTCTGTAGTTTCCTATAATTCTATAACCAATTCAATCCTCACCTTCCCGTTCATGGGTCAACACTCAAAATTCTACAGTTCTGATTTTTAACATACTAGAAGTTGGTCAAGCAATGCAGTTTTCTGATTTGGAGACTAGCAATCATCAGCTTTCAAGAAAATACTTGAAAATTATACATAGAAGCTGTAAAATCTATCAGAATAGAAATTTGTTTTTACAGTCGATTGGAAATCTCCCTAAAACTTTGGTATTTTGGCAATCTTATAGTTCATCAAACTAAAAGATGACTCACCAGGGTTTGAAAATAACACAGAAAAATTATCGAAAGTCAGAAGGAGGACCGACATGCATGCAGTATCATCCCGACTCACCAGTTTCATTGAGCTTTAGCAAAAGTTGATCCCTATATGGAAGGGTATACATTCCAGCATAAACAGCTGTCCTGATTCCCCAAGTGTGGAATGGCGCACAAACTTGCGTATAGGCTGTGGTAGCCGCATCCTTTAATGAGTAATCGCTAGAACAAGAAAAAGAGAGGAAGCTATTAAGTATGGAACAAAACCGATCTTATATATGAGATTACATTTGCAGGAGATAGTAACTTTGGACAAGTTGACTTTAGGGCAATGGACTTCCTTAACTCAGATCAGTTATTATTATCTACTTATCATCTTATACTCGTTCATTGTGAAAATCATAGCTCAATTGGGAAGAATCTTTGCAACCACTACCAGCAAATGGCTTCAACCCCAGTCTACTAAGTAGACATACATACAATCATGACTGACCTTGAGAAGAAAAGATTAAAAATCATGTGAACTTTTATAGTAAAACCAGACCAGCAGGACATTTAGAACTTTGTCAATAGCAGATAAATCATCTATGGTAACTCCTCCACGTCTTGGAACCAAAGAAACATCAGAGCTACTGCACTCCAAAGCTTTAGTAAGAAAATCATGAAAGTGTGTGCAAAATTTTCCCATTAACAAGCCTATATACAGAAAACTATAGATGACTGCCCACAAGAGTTCTGTGATGAAAGAAGCAGCTACCGACCAGAAGAATTCTTACACATTTGTCAATTTATATTGGAAACTCTTACGCTAAATAGTCTAGGTTAAACTATGATGACATCCTTGCTCAATGCTCATAAAAAGGAGGAAGAAATTTTTGTCTGACTTTTTACCACCCTCAAGGCTTACATCCACGCTCCTTCAGAGTAAAATGTGCCACACTCCTATCACGAGACTTCATTATATTCCTGATTAAGGGATAAAGAACCTCTTCCCAGTTTACTAGTACATAAAAGGTTGATTCAATCGTCAAACTTTAAACTCTAAATACGTGATGCTGAGACATAACAGAGACAAGACCAAAAGCAGGTCTGCAAATTAAACAATTCCCTGGTAGAAATGGAATTTGCTTCCAAAAATTGAAGGATAATATGCAATTAGAGAGAGAGAGAGAGAGAGAGAGAGAGCATACTCAGAAGACAAAAACTGCTCAAATAGAGCTCTGATGAGATCAAGACCCTGCCTAACTCGACGTAAATTACGTGTATGACTTCCTGGAGTTCTCACTGAATTATTTGCAACGTCGAGATCCAGTATGTTTTGTAACGTGCGATGTGTCTTTGATGCCTCCATAAGATCCCGTACCTTGGAGAGTCAATTACAAGGTCAGTGGAAGGAATACACAGACACTCCATGCCAAGGATAATTCCATTCCATGAAGCACAGACACTCCAGAGGTTGATAAGCAGCTACTCGGAATACATCATTTCCAACTGACATGACTTCTAATTTCCTACCCGCAAATTCTAGCTCTATAAAAAAAAGTTGACAAGGATTATCAAAAAGTCATGCCTTTGAAATACCACACCGATCCCTGGAAATCCTAATTATAGCATTTCAACTGGTAAGACATTTCCCCTTTCACCTAGAAGACCTTAAGTTTAACTCACGAGTTGAAGATCAACAAGAATCTACTCCATAATGCAGTAAACTCATGCAGATTCAATCAAGCGCGATCCTGCATCAGCAACAGAGTACCCTAAGCCATTTTGAGAATTCATCCCAACCCAACACATGACAGAGCTGTGAGTACAAGTATAAAATGATTTCTCTTTTCTGCATAACTAATGCTAGTGATTATAAGACCGCTGTACAAACAAGATACGTTCATAAAGCGCGGTGACAAGCTGTAAGTGGAATCCGAGCAAATAGATTGGGTTCGAACACCCGAAGAGAATCCAAGATATCGTCCCGTAGACCAATTTGGAATGTTAGCTACTCTTCGTGCATTTCACTATTGACATACATTCCATCACGTACGCACATCAGTCACCAGAAACAACTGGAGATGAGCAGCGGAGCAAATGAAGAGTTCGAACGATCGGAGACGCAACACAACATAAACGCCAAATTTCCCGTCCCCAACACGGCTCTAGCAATTCATAATCGAAACAGAACAGAGTCGAATCAAAGCTCGCGAAATAAGAAATGCATCGCCACAACAGACCTTGGCGACGTACTCCATCTCGGCGAACTTGAAGGCGAGGCCGAGGCAACCGAAGAGAACGGAGACCAGGGAGCAGGCGTCGCAGAACTTGTCCAACCGGAGCTCCACGCCCCCGCCCCCCTTGTCGGACCGCAAGAGAGCGGCCATCTCCTCGAACGCCTCTGCGATCCCGGAGAGGGGCGTGCCGGCCTGCGCGGCCCCCGGCGGCTGGTCGGGAAGGGCGCCTGCCTGGCTACGGCTCCCTCCTCCTTGCGCTTTTTCTCCCATCATCATCGCGTTCGCATCTCCGACTCCGCGTGGTTTGACTGGTGATCGGGAAGGAGAATTGGAATTTTGGGGGAGAGGAGAGGGGGGGCCGCGTGTGTTGGATCAGTTTGGGAGCTTTCCTAGAAAGGGGTCGAAACGGGAGGTGGCGGGACACGGATGGTCGCTACTCGTGCGGGTTGCCGCCGAAGGCGAGACTTTGTCTGTCTGCATGGACTTTCTCTTTCTAATCCGTACTCTCTCGCACGAAACGTTTCTTCTTTGCCTTTGCCTCTGCCTTCTCTGCCTCCGTCAACGAGGAATTTGGTCTTTTTTGGCTTTACGTTACGAGCTTGGTCCCTCCATTGAAATTGCAACTGCATCATTAAATTGCGCATATTAAAGTAATTTAGCTAAATGTGCGGATTTTACTAAAATCTTAGGTAGCTTACGCCACAATCAATCAATTTCTTCCTCTTGATTATGGGGAAATTAAACGGATTGAATGAGTCCTTATACTTTAATAGTACCGGAAAAGATTGATTCTCGTGTCAAACTTGCAATAAATTATTGAAAGCAAGTTACCTAGAACATAGCTTGTTTCAAAATTAGGGACATCGAATTGCGTGCTTAGGAAACGTGAAACTACGACATCTTTATCGCCACATATTAGTTTTAAACTTCCATAAAACATTATATATATATATATCATCATTAATATAAGTCTCATCTCTTCTCCCACAGCACAGTCTCATATTATTGTATTAGTGGCTAATAAAAGATATGCGCGGGCTTGGCGTAAGCTCGGGGGATTGAGCCAATTCAGTTTCTGAAAATAATTCAATCCTGCCGGCTCCCGTAAGAGACCATCCATGAAGAAATACAAGAAAACCAATCAAAACTAAAACAAAATGGCCTTTTTGGAGTCTGTATGGAATGGAGTCGGGTGGATTTCGCTTACAGTCCGAGCAGTGCGCCGGCCCGAGGAAGGCGGACGGTGGCTATTGTTCTCTTAGCCGCTACGCGCATTTATAATTTGCTCAATATAATTGTTTTGTATATCTTTTTCAACCAAAACCCAATTCAACAAGGTGTGTGTGTGTGTTCTTCTTCTGCGAGAAGTTCCTTCCACATGCTAACGAGAGCAGTCAAGGGGATGAAGGTTGCAGCAAGGAGTCACAAGAAAAGATGGAGGCTTCATCTTCCTACTTCCATTTCGTGTCAAGGTCTTTACAGGATCATAAGTTTGCACCGAGCGGGGCAGAGGATCCCCGTCCTTCTACCATTGCTAATACAATCCTAAAAGAGTAATATCTATCTACAGTCACATCATCAAGTGACCCGAATAGAGAACTGTGCCCACCGATAACCTCCTCAGATAACTAGGATCCAGCTAAACTTTCGCTAGCTCCACCGCGGCTTTATCTTCATCTTCTGCTGTGCCCTTCACGGCCTCCACGCTGTGGATCTGGACTGGCTTGAACTTGTAGAACTTGGCCACACAAACGTAGTACACCAGATTCAGAGCCTGCAACAAGGTCAGCAGCCAATAGAAGTACTCCAGCTTCCCTCGGTTCAGGTTGCTGTCGGGAAGCCAATTGGACCCATCAGGCCTGGCGCTGTACTTGTGGACTATCGTGACCATGAAGGTGCTCAAGTAGTTCCCGGCCGAGATCGTCGTCCAGAACAGCGCGGTCGCCGTGCTCCTCATGCTCTCCGGGGCTTGGTCGTAGAAGAACTCGAGGTGCCCGACTGCCATGAAGGCCTCCGCGATCCCGTGGAGCGCGTACTGGGGCATGAGCCAGAACACCGACATGGGTATCATGGCGTGCGGCGAGTCCAACAGCCCGTGGGCCTTTGCATAGCGCTTTCGCTGGACCTCAACGAAGCCCGCGACGAGGGTGGCCAGGATGGAAATGAAGTATCCGATCCCCATGCGCTTGAGGAAGCTGATCCCGCGGTCGAGGCCCGTGAAGCGGCGGGCCACCGGGACGAGGAGGCGGTCATAGGCAGCTAAGGTGAGCAGCATGGCGGTCATCGTGAAGACCGACATGGAGGCTGCGGGGATCTGGAAGGATCGGCCGAGGTGGCGGTCCACAGTCTTGGCCTGCTGGAGGGAGAAAGTGCTCTGCTGCGCGTAGGCGGTGTAGAGGAGGATGCCGGCGGCCCATATCGGGCCCATCCGGATTACTGTCTTGAGCTCTTCCACACGATGGACCGTGCTCAATCTCCATAGGTTGGGCGATTTCACATCATCCTCTGGAGCAACGACGGCCGCTTTGTCGAGGAACCTGGAAGTTTGATCAACCAATTAGCGAAGGACATAGCGATAGTTCGACATATGATAGGTTAGAATTTAGGAAATAAAACGAGTCATGACCATGTAAGAACAATATCACGTATTGCGTATTTGATGGTGTATAAGGGCTTAGGACTTCAATTAATGCTGTTGTATTTGGCTAAATAACTCGAGCAACGAGACCAAATTGTCCCGGAACAACCTAAGACAAACACAATATTACACGTGCCTAAATTCGGAGATCTACCCTTTGTTTATTTTGCCTTTGAGAGCTACCGAAGATTATTTAAAAAGGTGAAGGAGCAAGAGTCCAGAACTCGTGCGGGTTCTGGCCACAAGCACCCCAGCTATATCAGGACAAACGATGAGGTGTAATCCTTGTACACTTCACACGCTCCATCATGCAAATGGAAAGACAAGCGACAAGCGAAGAGACAGAGACCCTTCAGAAGGAAGGAAGAAAAGACCATGTGCTCTGGACCATCTACGTGCGAGTCTCCAGAGGCCACATGCGTGTAAGTGAGCGCGAACGATTCAAGATTCAGTTCTTTTGCGGACCCTACTTGAAGCATGCACACTTCTCAGTGGGACTTCCTGACATGTGGTCGTCGTGGTGGAGCACAGGGGATGCCAATGGCCTCGCGTGCCTGGTGCGATGAGAACCCAGAAGCTTCATCGTCACCCACCATGCGTGACTCATCGGAAGCTATAAACAACCAGGATTTCTTCGATTCGAAACGGAGAGAAATGTATTCAGACGTGGTCTTCCTACAAAAGAGAGTATCTTCGTTCTGGACAGTCGTGTATATCAGATGATATCCACGAGTAGAGTCTCTTGACCAGTGGGGTCATGAGTTCAAGCTTCGTTTGCTTGGTTTGTCGTGGAGTAATCGACTGTGTCGGTCAAGACACGTCATCGGTGATTACCTTCTTTCTTCTCCCTTTTTTGGGGCTAATCTGATTGTCTTCATTCGATAAGAGTTTAGATAACCTAGTATTCCGCATTCCCTAATTTTTCATGCCCATACAAAAGACTACAGCTATTATCATCTTACATCCACATGATAAAAAATTTCATCAATCATTGCTTGAGGTTACTGTGAGGTCCGCACGAGCCTTCGACGTGTCCCTTTTGTCATTCCGTGAGAAAAATGACAAAAGTCATATGTTGCCAATTGTACGGCATGTGGAGTTTCAAGTTGATTGTCTAATTTAGTATGACAATTCATGTTACGGAACAACTAGGTTGGCTTACAAATGTAAGAAAGATTACAAACCCCATTTGAGTGTTGTATTAATGTGAAATATTTCTTTGCATAGCACGTTTGAATAGTACGAATCCAATGATTTTCTTCCCTCTTAGCAAGCACAAACATTTACATAGATGTAAACCTAACATGATGACACATTAAACGATCCGAGCTCCTAAAATAAAGTGAATTCAATTTAAGAGCACCTCATGAACTTTTTAAATGAGTAGGGTCTTGATTTAATCGATTACTTACGTTTGTCAAATCAGCTTCATTATGCTTTCATATATGTTATTTCGTAAGAGAGAGAGAGAGCACTTACTTGACATGGTTGGTGTGGACAAGCTTCCCATCGATAGAAATTGAGGCATCGAGCTCTTTATTCTCGTACAACAATCTCGAATCCGTCACCATTGCTAACCTCCTCTTCCTGAACGAAGCCACACAAACCTGCAATAACCGGGTGAACGGGCTGCCTGCTGGATCTATCATCCTGTACATCCGGTACCCGCCAATTAAGGTGATGACCGAGAGGAACATCAAGATGGTCGGGATCCCGAGACCCAAGCCCCATCCGATGTTGTCCTGAATATAAACGAGCACTGTCACCGCCAGCAGTATAGACACCCCCATCACAAAGTAGTACCAATTGAAGTACTTCCACGTCTTGGTGGACTGTTTTGGGTCAGTCGCATCGAATTGGTCCGCCCCGAAGGCAACCACGCAGGGGCGGATCCCACCCGACCCGATGGCTCCAAGCAGGAGGGCCGTGTAGAGGACAGCGAGCTGGCCGCCGCTGGCTGCTTGGCATACTTGGTCGTCGTTGCATGGGGGTGGCCTCAGCTGGGGGAGTACCGCGGATACGGTCAAAAGGGTCATTCCCTGTCCAGAAAATAAGGACAGATTATTGCTCAATAATGGACGTGGTCCTACAGGGTGGTGAAATGTTTATTCGGTGATTGCGTGTGTTTAATGAGTAGGTTTCACATAATCCATACAGTAGAATATCTATTGTATGGTATCCTAGGATTCACGCTTTCATTAAGTAAGAACTTCGTGATTCAGACGTTGGGAAACCAAGGATATACACGGACACAAATATAAAGCCGAGGTCGGAGGTTGGCTTGACAGCAGCGGTGGCCAGCCCCAAACATGGCTGTCGGCGATAGACATGGCGGCCGTTCATGAAATGGCTGGGGCAATGATGAGGAGGAGGAGAGAGAGAGATAAAAGATATTTTCTTTTCATGCTAGGTTCATGAGATTTAAATCATGTTAAGTGAGTTCTATAATTGAATGAACATGTGTTACGATTTTATGATAGAGTCAACAGATTGATTCATAGTAAAAGACAACTCTTTTGTTCATAAAAAAGGATAATTAATATGTGTGTCACAATTTCTAACTACCGGGTAAATACTTATATTTAAGCACATATTACCTAGATCTACGTTATATGTATTAAGTGTACATCCTTGTGAAATAATCTGACACTGAAGAAGTAGGTTGGGTCACCTATCTAGTTAGCTCCTCTAGATCGTAGCTAATACGTATTGTTTCTCTTATGATCTTTGGTCGTTCACTTTAGCTTTGACATGAATGATATCTTACCAAAGCAAGAAACCTATCACGACTACACTCGCTAAAGTTTAATTAACACCGAAAGACGTAAAGCTCATGTTTATTTACCATGACGACTCCATCTACCCAGAGTGAACAATACCCTAGGACTCCAATCATGCTCTCCAATCATTGAGAAATCAAATCGATGTTGCCTCCTTTTTTGCAATGATATGGTCGGAATCTTTTCAGTTTTCCCCTTTTTTCCCTTGAAGCCATGGTCAGAGTTTGCATATGGAGAGCTATCTTAAGGGGTAATCAGACGTGGATCTCTTTTCCGCGAGTCACTTTCATAAGAAGTGCGTATGCAGTAGAAAATGCAAACAAGTTAAGTTGCAAAGCCACTTCAATTATTGCATCTGTTGTAGCAGACGAAATATATATACAAGAAGAAACTCAACCATAAATTATTAGACGTCGAGTAGTGATTTTTGCGCACGCCATCAGGAATCCGAGGGTAGCAAACTTAAGGATTTGTAAGGTTGATTCTTGCAGAGGGTTTTACAGAAATTATATATGCATAAGCTTTCAAAATCTGGCGAAGCTTTGCTAAACGTCCACCAGTTTAAGATGAGAAGTTTTGCATGCGGTCCTCGAATCCATCTTGTTTATATCGCCATTATCATACCATCTCCTAAGAAAAAAAAGGTCATTCCCCATCTTGTTTATATCACCATTATCATACCATTTCCCACAAGAAATAAAGGTCACTTTCGAACAACTTCTACTTCTTCTCCAACTTTGTCTTAAGACACACATGATCTTGTTTGTGTTGGCTCTCTCGCACACACATACACAGAGAAACAAAGAGTGGTTAAACTTACAACTACATAGATAATGGAGGCGCCAGTGATGGTCCAAAAGCGTCCGGCATAGGCATCAGCAATGAAAGCTCCAATCAGTGGGGTGAGGCTGGCGGTGCCGCCAAAGTTGGTGAGGGTGTTGGCTGCTTTCGTCAATGGCATGTGGAGTTGGCCCGTCAAGTAGCTTATCATGTTCGCGTTGAAACCCACCACCGCCAATTTATCGCATACCTCATTTGCTACACCAATCGAATTAACATAATCAAAGAAACATTCAAGAAGATTACGAAGAAAATGATGATGAGAGAGCTTGATCGACTCACAGAAAATGAAGGGCATAGTGACCATCCCTCCCTTTTTCCTTCCTCTTCCGTGGCTTCCTTCCTCCTCCATTTCTCTATCTCTTTTGCTTCTTTTTAAATCTTTCTCCTCCGTTTTTCTATTGTTCTTTCAGTGCTAAAAGTGCCTCCGAATTCACGCTATTTATAGTGCTCTTGATGAAGATTTTATGATGCAGTGATTAAATACCTATGTGTGGATATGAATGGGTGTGATTTCTTTTTTCTTTTTCCCCTTTTTGCCATTGTAGAGACGAAGCCACAAGAGGAATCCTGTACGATGATAACAAAGGCTTTAATTTTTATTTTTCAATTATTTTGGGGGCTGTTTTGTCCAAGTATTGAGACGAAGATGTTTTTGTCGTGTCAAAGTGCAATGACTATGCAAATGTGAATATATGACCATTATTCCATTGGGGCGTGATTTATACTCCCAATCAACAAGGAAAGCATTGGGGTCCCGCTCCCAGGTGAGAGGGCGGGGTCCGGGAGTGCCGCTCCAATGGGGTTGAAGGGGGCAGCGCCTCCTGAAAGCCAAACGGCTTTTATAATTTAGACCCATATTTTATTAGTAGTTTGGGTTTGGGCCCATAAATAATTATTGCCTACATATGTACTCTTTTTCTTTTGTAATTGAGCAATGTAACTAAGAGGTGCGAAGTGCCAATTATAGTAGAATCATCTGCTAGATGTAGCCCTAATTTAAGGATGAACCAAGATAAAATCTTGCGTATTAATTTCTCTCTCTCAACTTTTACTCTTTTTTGTGTGATTGTGTACCGATACCTAACATGCTCCAATTATTGAAATCAACGGCAGCCTGAACAAAACAATGATGTTAGGACATTGGGTTAAGATTTGTTATATAAAATATATCTATCACTTAATAAATAAATATGAGCGAAAGACTTAGAACGTCTACAATCATTTTTTAATAAAATTGGGGACGAAATAAATTTTTTGTGAGCTTGCAAAAATTGTTTTTTCAAGCAATGGGATTTTGTTCATTTGGAAAAATAAATGTTCGTTATTGCCAAAGTGGGTTGCTCAGCTAGTAAAGTTGGAACTTTCCGTATATCATGCTCGGGTTCGAATCCCGCTACTAACAGTCCCCTTTGATAGGCAATATGTAAAGGGAAAAGTACCAAAAAAATTATAAACCTATTATATTGGTACCAATTCGATCATAAACCTTTTTATTTGACCAATTTAGTCCTAAACATGTTCACATTGGTATCAATTCAGTCCATCTGGCTGATTTAGACCGAAAATTGCTTATTAGGATGCCAGTCGTCCTATGCGACACAGCTGGCGTTGATATAAACATTTTTATTTATTTTTTTCCTCTTTTTTTTTGCTTTACCTTTTTGTTTTGCTAGTGGCCGACAACAGGCCATGGCCTGCAAGGGTTGGCCTTGCCGGGCCTCGCCTAGCCGAGTGCCGGTGAGGCCCCCCTCACCTAATCTGGCGAGGCCAACCCTCACAGGCAAAAAAAGAAAAGAGAGGAAAAAAGAATGAAATTTTATTTTTTAAAAAAATCCACGCCGGCACCAACCGTGCCATGTTTTGCCACATTTTTTCTTTCAAAGGGTTATTGAGGAACATGCAGGCATGCACTCGCAAAATCAGATTTATCAAATACGCCACTAGTTTATTAGACCGCATGAGACATAAACCAATACTCCATAGATGAGATTGTTTTGACTTGATATCGGTAGGTAGGCATGAAAAATCTAACCGGCGTCATGCATCTAAGCCACTCTGACAAGCTCCTTCCTTAATCACAGAGCCAAAACCTAGTCATGCGATGTAGGCTGGAAAACTTTGTAAAGGTAAAAGAGTATAACGAAATAGATAATCGTGATGTATTCGGAGGCTCTAAAGTAAACACTCGGTTGCCGAAAAGAGGCAAACTCACTCAAACTCGGTTGTTCTCACGTCAAAATCATCAGTGGACCATGATTGTATGTAGGAAATCACTTGGGGGAAACTTCCAAATTCTCTTTTTTGTTGGGTTTAGAGAATCTTCCAACTTGACACGTCGAGGTTCTAATATGATTCTGATCATCGTTCACCCTCTCATTCATGTGTTTTGGCTGCCCGAATCACAATCCCATGAATTTCCCCGATACCCTTGCTGAAAAGTGACCAGGAGGAACCATTGATGAAGTGCTAACGACATACTTAAATGGGGAAAATTGTCCAAAGAGTCCTAAACCTACTACACTTTTATCAATTCAATCCTAAATTGGCCAAAAATCGTTGATTTGGACGTTGGCCATTCTACGTGGCATGGCCGGTATTGATGTGAACAATTTTTAATAAGATTTCAATATTTTTTTAGTTTTTCTTCTTCTCTTTTCCTTCTTCGCTGTATTATTACTATGGCCGAAGAGGTCGTTAGGCCCTCAGTGGTTGCGGGTGGCGAACAGCCTCGCTGGTCACGGGCGAGGCAACCTTGTCCAAATCTAGGAAAGGCCAGTGAGACTGCCCTCGCCCACGATCGCGCGATGGCGTCCCGACCCTCGCCCGTGGCCGGCGACAACTTGATGATCTTCGCCAGCCATAGCAAGAAAATAGTGAAGAAGGAAAAGAGAAAGGAAAGGAAAAAATAAAAATAAAATCGAAAAAATATTAAAATTTTATTTAAAAAATTTCTCGTCAACGTCAGCCGTATCACATAGAACGGTCAGCATCCACGTCAGCGATTTCTGGCTAAAATTAACCGGACAGACTCAATTGGCAAAACGTGAATATGTTTATAATTAAATTGACAAAATTGAAAAGTTTATGACTAAATTGACAAAAGTGTAATAGATTTATGACTTTTTTGGACAATTTTCCCAACTTAAATGGATAACTTCTTTTTCTTATATCGATCTTAAGATACACTTCAATTTTTGTCGTGTATCATTCAAATCCAGACAAGCATTTGATCGTAGATGTGCTTTGACTGGGTGGATCATGGCTGTGAGCTCTCATTTTGTTGATCAGCAAAAGACAAGTCACAGTAAAGCCTTTTCCTGACAGATTTTTAGGAACGACGAAAAAGGGGTCGTGCCCGACAGACTAAAAGTTCAGTACCGAATGGCCGACTTTTTGCTAATTGTACATTCATATAATAGCAAAATCCGTGTGGGGTCAAAGGAAAAAAAAAAAGAATTTACCGAGTGCCAAGTGCTCCGAAATTTAAAAAAAGATGAAACATGAATGCCTAATTAAAAGTTTGCCGTATAGAAATGATAAGATATAGCCTCGATTGAACCTATGAGACTAAATCAATAAAATGACATAAAACAATGAAAAGTTATCCCACGATTTTTGCACGAGGTAGTAATTTTGTGCGTCGAATCACCCATAAATTCAGTATTTTCGAAAAAGAGATATATACATGCACGTTCTTGAAATGAGAGTAAATCGGTTCTTAGAAAACTTAAAACATTGTTTGCGAGCTTTGTTAAAACAGTTGTTCTTAAAAATGCCACCAACTACTTTGATGTGTTTTTCAAAACTATTGAGATTCAAAATAACCATTGATCTGACCTTCTTTGACCATTAGAACAGCTTTCGCAAAGCATTATAAACCCTTCCTCAAAGTAGAGCACTCTACTTCTCAAGTCTGTCTGACATCTCTTGTGGCAAAACCGGTTTGATGGGAATATTGTCCGAAAAATTCCAAAACCGATTACATTTTTGTCCATTCAATCTTAAACCTTTTTATTGTGCCAATTGAATTTTAAACATTTTCACGTTTTGCCAATTAAATTCATCTGGCCAATTTTAATCAGAAATCGATGACGTGGACATTGACTAACCCACGTGGTACAGCTAGCGCTGACATGGACAATTTGAATAATATTTTGAATTTTTATTTATTTTTCTTTTCTTTTCTTTTCTTTTCTTTTCTTTTCCTCTAATTTCCTTCTTTACTTTTTTTCTTCTTTTTTTTCTTTTTCCCTTTGTCGGCCATTGTGGCCGATGACCCCTCAGGCAAGGCTTGCCCTTATCGAACCCTAGCGTGGGTCGCCCTTGCTTGAGGCCAACAACCTCTGTGACCATCGATGAGACCCAATAATGGCCAGTGGAGAGAAAAATAAAAATAAAAAATAAAAAATGAAAAGAAAAGAAAAGAAAAAAATTGAAAATTTATTAAAATATTATTAAAACGTCCACATTATTGTCAATTGTGCTACATAGGACGGCTAGCGTCCACGTCAGTAGTTGCCAGTCAAAATTCATCGAATTGACTCAATTGGCAAAACGTGAAAATATTTAAGATTTAATTTACATAATTAAAAGATTTAGATCTGAATTAATGAAAGTGCAATTAATTTAAAACTTTTTGAACAATCTTTCCTAGGTTTGATCTATTTCAGGTTGCTTTTAAAGGATTCCAACACTTAGAAAATCATTACAGCCTTTTCAGTGAGGCGTATTAATCTCGATAACTTACATGGCTCAGCTTTTCCCCGTCTTTTCATTGTCTCGTCTCATGCCAGAACAAGTGGACACGTTGAACTATCGTCCTATATATTCTCCAGACTCCAAAACAAGAGAGAACAGAACACCATCGTCTTGTTCAAACATGCATGCTTTTCTAGAATTCCATGATTTGTACGCCTGCAAACTTTGTGTCCGTTCGGCCACAGGTCGCTGTTCTTGAACAAACAGAAGATAACGAAAAGAGAAACACGTGGAGGTGATCTCACAGTGGGAAAGGGCATCGAAACAGTCAGTCTTCCATCACCCAGAAATCTTTCATCGTCCAATGATTAACTAGTGACTCCGCTTGTTGAGCGTAAACAGAACTCCAAGAGAATATTTCCGTGGATCCATTGAGTTCTGAACATCCTTGTAAGACTGATGGGGTAGATGATGCAAGCACGATTAGAACAGCGATACCAAGACACCAACAACAGATCACGGAGTTTGATAGCTCCTGTCTCAGCTTTAAAGGCGCTTTGTCTCCACCCCCATGCATTTACATGGAAGTGCCACTTTCTATTATCATCTGTCTTTGGCTGGTGTGGGATTTTCCAATCACGCGTCTTGCCTCTTTGGTTTATATGAAGTCCTGAACGATGATGAGATCCTGGTCAATGTCATTTCGACCAGTTTTGGGTCGCCCACCTTGAATGTCGACCTCAGTCTCCGTTGGTCTATCTACTTCTGTGGGGTCGCTTTCTTTTGTCATTTGTTAGCAAGAGCAAGTTGGCTTCTTTTGGCTGGATTTGGAGCAATTAGAGGGAGGGATGATCACTCCCTAGTCCAATCAAAGTGTGAATTGAGATGCATGAATTTCTAAACCATCGACAGAAGAATAGTACCATCCATTATTAGAGTGATTTTTCTTTGTAGTTTTCGGCAAGATAGTGGACAGATCACACGATAGAGACAGAGATGCACCACCACTATTGAGGTGGCTATGCTGCCTCCTCACGTCGTTCTATTTAAGTAGTGTTAGGGACATTGAAACTTTGAAGAATACGAGGTGCGCTCAAATTGATCGACAAAACGGCATGCTAAATAAGTGGGTCATATTTAACACCTACTGTTACACGGTGAAAATGGGTACATGAGTCAGCACGGATCTTAATATGTCATTCATTCAAAATAAGCCGTCTTACAAATGAGAAGACAACGAATATATACACTAGCAACACGCTAATTCACCAAATTCAAAATATCCAGATAATTCCTAAAAAAATAAATTAATATCTACTAAATCGTAAAGATATATCCAAAATCTTATTGGATTATTACTGAAAACACAATAATCTCCGATCGGGATCTTAGACTTCATAATATTATCTAAGATTCTAAAAACCCTAGAGTTAAGCTGATTAAATAAAGAAAGAACACATCAAAAAACAAAGGAGTGATACTATTTTCCCACCCTAAATGGATGGAAACACATTCCATAGTTCATACTTTGAACGGACTAACCAGACCCAAAAAAAAAAAAACTTTGAACGGATTAAACTACCCTTCATTTTGCTATTTAAACTAAGGGTCTGGCTTAGGAAACGGCGCCGTTATTACATGTTAATAGCGGTACCTTGTGGACCACAAATTCCCATTCAATGGAAATGGGCAACCGGTGGACAATTTGGAAAATAAATCTTGATAGAAAATTCTCAAATATTGAACAATATTTTTTTTCATAGAGATAATGAAAATTCCTGGTTGGCCCATTTAATTTATATAATACCTACCTTCAATAATTTTTTATATCACTATTTTATTTAATAAGAAAAAATAACAATAAAAAATATATATATATGTAAATTTTATATAGAAGCAAAAAAAAATGATTATAAAAAATATACAAATAAATGCTTGCGAACTTTTTTAATACTTTGACTAACTACTTAAATATAAAAATCAATTCTTTTGCAATGTACTTGCGAAAACATTTTCACCAATTCTAGATACAATAAAAGTCAAATTAGCAACCCACACATGTATTTTTACCTAATTTAATGAGATTTCAAAGAATTACCGAGTAAGTGAAAATTTTGAAAGTTGGCTAGCATGGTGAAAAAGTGGGGTTTTACAAAAATAAAAAAGCATTGAGCAAAAAATTTTAATCAAACAAATGCAACATACTTAAATTTTTAAATAAATTTCATTTTTAGTTAGTCACGAGATGATCATAATTTTGATTTTCAAGTTAACTTGGATCGCCATGGCTTGAGCAGAATTTATTGATGCTTTAAGTTGCGTAAATTATATATTCGACTCTTTATTTTCACGTTTATATTCAGTTTGTTAATTAATGAATATTTTCATTCGCGACTGCAAGTGTGAAAAATGTTTAAAAGTAGAGACATTGCTAATAGAAATACAGCATTTATTTTTTCTTATAATAAAGTTGTTTAAAACGTTCTTTTTATTTGATTTATTTATTTTTAATATAAAGAGTCCCCCCAAGTGGGATTCATAGTTTTCTCAAGGAATCCGATTTCCTTAACAAAACGTATGGTGGGGGCAGCACCGTGACTCTCCAAGGAGTGACGGTTCAAATTAGGTGTGCCCAACCCGAAACATATTAACTTGAATAATGTTTTGAGGTAAAATTTCGTTTGTGACTTTAATTCATGAACTCGATGTGCTTAATATTGTTACTACACAATATCAGTTAATTTAGAAGACGACCAGCAAAATATTGAAATCAGTTTCTTTTGTCCTTTAGTTTATGAGAAAATTCAAGTTTTATAAGAATTGATCTAACGATATAGTCTAAATATTGCATGATAATAACGATTTTATATCAATAGTTACTAATGATATGGTCATTAGTAGAGAATAAATCCAATTAGCTTTTTAATTGAACAAACGGAATCTGGGTCAGATCATTAATCAGGTCAACACAGTACATTTAGCTAAACGGATCAGACGGGTCGATTTCGGGTTATACGGGTTGAATCCAAACACAATTCGTTCATTAATCGTGTCAACACGAGTTGACACACTGCAACATGAACCCTGTGTTGACACACTGCAACATGAACCCGACTGGACATAAACTCAAACCTGCTTATTCCCTGCCGTGTTGGAATTGCGTCATTGTGTGTTGATAGAAATTGTCGGTCCAAGGTGGACCCGGGATGCAAGATGTAGGTACAGATTTCAAAATTATTGGGCCCATCACGAAAACAGCTCGATCAGGCTTGCCCCGCGCACTTCAAGTACGGCGGGCCTATCACATCTGATCTAATGGGCCTTACCAGCCTGTCAATTATCTGGGCCTACTTTTGCGGCCCGTCTGGCTAGCCTGTCCTAACCTGACTGACAATTGGGTGGACATGGGCATGAAATTCTCTCTCTTACAATAAACTTAGTCCAAACCCAATCTAGGTTTTGAACGCGACAGGCAAGATTGAACAACACCTTTGTGGGCATGTATTATTTGGCACCCCTCAATCTAAGTCCAAATCCAAAGGTTCTAAGTTCCTAGTGTTGGTGTTTGTCATATAAGGCATTTTCCTTGTCCCAAATAGGAAAGAAAGGAAAATCTTTGTCTCTTTATTAGTTAAAGCATTATCTACTATTGTAAATAGAGAAATGGATGAGTGGGCTAGATCCCACAATACCCGCGCGCAAGTGCGCGAATAATTGACCAAAATAAGCCTTAATCAACAACTTTTTTTTTAATTTTGAAATTAATTTTTGGCTCATGACTGTTCAAACAAAACTGTTCGATTTAAGAGCTGAAATAGTGTGCCCAAAATTGACAGTTTTCATACTTAAAAGGTTATGTCCGAATTGCAATTCTTCGGACATGAATGAGTGTATCCGTAACGACAGTTTACAAATCAAGAGGCGCGTTTTATATTTTATATATATGACAATTTTGGTTCATTTCAAGTAGATAGAAACAGAACGAACAACATAACAAAATAACTTCCATTTTCGTCTTCCTTCTAAATTGCCAATCTTTCATTGTTTCGCAAGAGAGTTTTAGGAGATTTACTGAAATTGCTATCTAGTATTCTCACCGTGACTTTGTTGTATCCTGAAGGGAATTTGCCAGAAACCTATAGCAACCTTGTGGGGCAAATTGATCCTAAAAGAAAGTGATTACACGCCTTAAAGTCCGATTGCATTGTGATTCCATTTCTCCAATATATTTCCAACACCTAGTTGTCCATGACCCGTCATTATACCGAGAACTAGACTTGATCGTGAGCTTGGCAGGGTGCTAACCTGCTCAGACCAATCCACCCCACAAAGGCTCGAGACAAATCGACTCATTGAAAATGGCGTTAAAGGAAAAAGATAGGTGGGTCTTTGAGAGATGACGGAGATGCAAACATAAGAAGGTCACGATCTTGCTTTCTTTCTTTCTTTCTTTTGAGTTTTTTCTGCTTTTGCTCGAAACTTTCCCCATATTTACTAGTAATAAATAAAGAAAAAAAGCAATCATTGCTATGCGCAGTTCAATATGGATGTGAGATTTTTTGTCACTATTGTCAATTGTTCTAAAAGCTTAAATTGAAAAGTGAAGGGAGATCACATAAATATAAACAGCATACAAGACATTGTCAAATCTACATAAGACAAAATTTCAACACACTTTCTCACATGCAAGCTAGATCAAAAGCGGCACGTGGAATTTGACTGATGTGGATGGATATACACGCACGAAAGGAATAACATCGGCTTTGATATATTGTTAGAAAGTTTAATAAAAAAACTTAAGCTTTTAGAACAGTTGGCAGTATGGCATGAGAGAAGTAAATTTTGAGTTCAAATCTTCCAGGTCTATTTGCCTCCACAATTACAAATTTCCACTTTTTAGGCTTAGGCAAAAGTCCAACTTATGCATAAGAACATCTTCATCTAACAGCTTAAGCTTTTAATATAGTTGGCAATAATCCCACAAAATCTCATAATAAATATCACGCTTTGAGCCAATGCCTAGCTCAAAAAGATCGAGGTCAAGGAGGGAGGATGGAGAGAAAAATCTTAGAATTGTTTTGCTAAAAACGACTCATATTCTTGAAAGTTCAAAAAAAGTAATGAGAATCAAAAGCTTTTTTTTTATATATTTATTTTTTGAAAGTTACATAACTATGTGTTTTGTACGTAGGACTACAAATAAATCACTAACAAACATTTCGTTCGCACGAACCGTCCTTGATGGATTACATGCACACTTTGGAATATTAAAACATACAAATTGCCAGAAAAAAGAATGGCATTCAGACAACTCTCTTATCTATGAGGAACTTTAAAGGTATATAAAGTAAAATCCATTAATATTGTTGGTAAATCAACTGTGAGAGAGAGAGAGAGAGAGAGAGAGCATTGACCATTAGTACCTCTAGACTTATCTCAACCACGAGACATTGTTCTAAAGAACAGACGTTCTATGTTGAAATTAAGCCGCGAGACATATAGTACTAACTCAGAAAGTATACGGTAACACAAACGCAGCAGAACTTCCTCGACAACAAGATAAAGAAGAACGTCTCGTCAACAGCATCCTAGAAATCATGCTTAAGGGCTTCTTACACGTCACTATGTAAGCCTACGTAACATGGTTAGTTCCATTAAGGTCGCAGCTCAATCATCCGCACCTATCCACGCACACTACAGGCTCAGGTTTATTGTGTTTGCTCATCCGTGCTCTATAAACCGGAAGCGACGTTGGCTTCGGATGACGGTTCGGAGTTAAGATCCAGTCCCGGGTCGTCGCTCCTCCGTGGAGCTCCGTCGTCCTCCGGAAGAGCCTCCAGCTCAGAGATCGTCAACCTGCGCGACCCCTCCCCTTTCTTGCCCTTCTCGAAGTACTTGACCGCCGCGTGTATCCTCCTCAGAATGGCGTAGAACTCCTCCACCTCCTCGTCCGTGGCGGCCGCCGCATGCTCTCCCACGGCGGCACTCTCCGGTCCCTTCGCCCTCTTCTTCCCGCCGCTCGCTCCGCCGCCGTCTCCTCGCTTCCTCCTCCTGTCCATGTCCTCCTCCAGTGTGAGCCTGAAGTGCGAGATGTCCGCCCGGAGAGAAATAGAAATCGAGTTGATGGTGGGGGAAGGTTATCGTGCCCATTGAAAAATCTCGAGGGACTCGATGCTTTTAATGCGATGCGCCGGTCAGATTGACTATTTCGCAGGGGGGAAGTCGTGCGTGGACGGTGGCGATAGCTCCAAGAAGTGACGTCATCGACTCTTTGCGAGGGGGTGTGTTGCGTTGCGTAACGAGGGTGAAGCAAGCGGTGACGACGCAGGAAAACGACTGGAAAACGTGAGGCTAAGGCACCGTTGAAAAGTCAGAGTCTACTCTGCCCTCGTTCGGAAACTTCTACACGGATTGGACTAGCAGCGGCCGCGGGCCAATGAGCGGGAAAAGAGAAAATCAATACGAATTGCGCTTCGAGAAAAACAACTGCCGTCGCCCACGACTCGCCCGAGCTGATTAAGATTTAGTTTATAGATAATTTTCGAAGTCGTTCGGTCGCGGAGTTGAATTCCTCGATCGCTTCTTTCGATCTCATGAGATCGCCATTCATTTACCGCGCTTACTCGGGCTGTGACGGGACGGTTAGGAATCATATCGGCTTCACTCGAGTTCGCATTAAGTTTCGCGATGGTAACATACTCGCATAAAAATGAGTAACAATTATAATTAAAATTTGAGCATGGTACTTCTATGTTATTGTCTAAAGAAAATTGTTGCAATCCATCGTCACTTAGCACTCTTTTGTTGATAAAAAGAGTTGACAAGATGCACTAGAGCATGTTGGGGTGGGGTATTTTACTTTTTGAAAAAAAAAATAAGAATAATCATCTCGCTTATACTGAATCATTGACAGCAACAAGAGTGTCTTGAGTGTGATTACCACCTGAGGAAGGAGGCTCGAAGAGTTTAGAAGTGCTATTGTCTCGAATAAGAAAAAATTATTAGGTGCTCTCAGAGTGTCACATGATTGCGTATCAATTAATCATATAATAATGTTGACCGTCATGAAATTTCTTGATTTTCATTTAAAGAAGAATAGTTCACTAAAGCATCGTACCCCAGACCCACAATTTATTAGGTACGTGCACGTCACTCGGCCTTACTGGAGCATCCAACAATCTCTCGATGAATAGGATTTGCGATGTTAAGATGGATAGATACTCTTAATTTGAATTAGCAATGAGTAAGATTTGCTTGTATCAAGACATTTTGATGTAGCAAGCAATGATTGGATGGTGCGGCGCGTTTGTTTTGCGGAGAATTAATTATCTAGAAAAATCGTTTTCTTAAAAGCAGCCGCTCGTATCACTTACAAAAATGAATGAACGAAAATGTTCAGATATAATTTTTCATAGGACAATATGTTTCAAATCATTTTTAGTCCGCGAAACAGACGGGCTCGAGATGCGGCCCTTGTCGATCTTCATTTACAGATCGTCACATAATTCGAGTACGGTTGGGGAGGCGGTCTTTCTTGACAGGTCTAGCCTAAGCCCACGCTAAGATTAGGGACCATCTCTTTCTGTGGAGCGTTGGAAGCGGGTTTGCTTTTCCAGGAGCGTTGGGAGCGGGATGAATTTGTGGACAAGAACCATCTATAAGTTCTAAACGACGCGTCGTCCTTCTTCTTTCAGTGGGCTCATTCGATTGGGTCTACTCGGGAATGCATTGTCGAACCGAAAATGAAGATCGGGCTCAGAGCTTCGAGTCCTCGAACTTCGTCCAAAGCCTACCTCGCGTGAGTCATAAATCTGACGCGGGCATAAATTGGGCCCATCGGTTTGGGCTTTCTCGTCGTTGGATTTCGACCCGGCGTGACGATTCGACCGGCGGTAGGGCCGACAACCCATACCGTGTGGTGTTCCAAAGTGAAAATATCTCTTTCCGTCGAGAACTTCTGCCCGATGGCTCGAATTGAGGCCCCGTGAGGATGGTCCCGGTCATGACGAAATATCCGGAAAAAAATCCGCTCGACTAATCACCACAGCGCACATTACATCGCGAAACTTCTTTTCGTCGAGAATCGTCCTTTCTTTTGTTTTTTTTTTTTCGCGGTCGAATCGAGAATTACTTACAAGTAAGCCCAAAAAAATCCCCGACATGTGCTCGTGATCGGCACTTCTCTATCTCTTGTAGAACCCCATCGAGCGATTCATATGTTGGATCTCCGTCTTCTGCTTCATCGTGCACTCAATAATTTCGTTCGCTCCCACTTACCCCAATAATGTCTGTCCGTCGCAGGCAGGACACACCTCTGCAAAAGTGCTTCCTTTCATTAGCTTCTTCGCACTGCCTTTCCCCCTTTTGCTTTGTTAGAATCTCGGTCAAACGTACCGTTTTTATAGTGAAGAACGGCTTTTTTGTTGAATCATAAAAAAATTGGCAACGACATTATGCCGACGACATGATGATTGATGGCATTTCCTATTTTAGATACGAGGAGGCCAACTCAAACGGACCAACTCAGTGTCCACCTCAGTAGTGTCCCCACCTACTAGGCATATTCGGTATCCACGTCAAGCCAATTCCAATCGAGATTTGATCCGCTTTAGAAAAAACCCCAAATCCGAAATCTCAAGAATTCCTTCCTCTCGACCTTCGCCCTCGCTCCGAAAGTGAAGTCATGTTTTGGCCAATAGTGGCATGCGAATAAAAAAGCTAACTTTGGACCATGCGACGCAATGATTGATGATTGATGACAATCGGTAAGATTCAAATTGGACTGGCAGCTTCCTCAATCATCGCAATCTAACATCGACATCGTGTAGCCCTGGAATTCCACGACACCGAGTCGACGAATTCCCATATTAGCACATGGCAATGGAGACCGAGCTTCAAAGACTCGAATGATACTCAACATGGGGTTAATGTCCTAAAAATACCCCGATGCTATGATCGACGATTGCGATTAATTGAGCTAGATCAAATAATATCGTTACGAGCGAATCCTAGCATGCCACGCAATGCTGACAAAAGACACACCACGTGCGCTTTGAGTTTATCTTATGTTATCTTCACGAAATCCCATAAATCAAGCGCAACATTATAGTACTCCCACCTCTTTTCTCGCTCCCTAATTTAATTCAGACATGTAAGTAAATTGGAGTTTATCAGAGCACAAGGACAATTACGTGCCTTGGAGTTTATCTTGTCATTCCGCTAAAAAGAGAAATTATAAGGTTTCTTCATTCGCGGGGATCGAAGCCTCCTGTCCCTACCTGAGCTCTGTTGCTTTGAATTCTCAGCGAATTGGCTTTTTATTCGACTTATATGTTGTTCATTTTATTTTTTATTTTGTCGAATACATGTTGTTTATTGAAATTGAAAAGGTATTGGCTTCGAGAGTTGGCAAATCGTAACGTGATTTTGTCTTTCTTCTGGCGGAGAGAGTTTTTCTTTTCTTTTTCTTCCGTTTTCAGTTTTGAATTTTTTTTTTTTTTTTGCGCTAGGTTCATTGGCTAGTTTCAGTTGTGGACAGATTTTGCAATTGGATAATTCCACGTGATCATGGAACTTACGTCGGGCCGTGCAATCGAGTCTCAAACTTTTTTTATCTGCATGATCGAGTTTAACTTTTTGATTTGTGCAATCAAGTCATATCGTCGTTAACTATATTAGTAAGTATGGTGACTTGGGATTTCAGCGTTGAGAAATCGGAAATTAGAATGGAAAGAAAGTATAAAACTTGTTAAGAAACAGATTTTGAAGTATAAAAAATTGTTTGACCAAAAAAAAGTATCAAAAATTGGAAAACACATTGAATGTACCAACATGCATTCAAAACCTATTACCGACCAACTATTTTCTCTCCTCTTCGACCCTTTTGCCACAACGATGCACCACCGCAGCTCTGTTGCCATCTCGTTGCTCATTGTCGACTCGACACTCGAAGTAGTCACGGTTGCCCCTGTGACGACTACCCTCGCAGCGGTTCAATGTCCCATGACCCATTGCCGCGACATGTCTCCCTTGAAGATTCTTCTCTTGTCTCTCTTTCTCTCTGAAATGCGAGCCTAGACGTTGTCGTCGCGGCCTTGGAGTAATTGCATTGTGGTTGCGTGCCTCTCGTTGCGTTTAATTTTAGATTACACCCACCGCACAATGCTAGTGATTTAATAATCAACAGCGTCCAATCCAAGATAAAAAAAAAAAAAAAAGATTGCTTTTTTTTGGGGCGGGGTCGAAATCCAAGATCATAAGATAATGGTAGGGAAATGTTGGCCACCGCATATCTCAAGCAAGGGTCACGAGACCCGTGTTCTATGCGGCAAATGCAATGTCACCTGCTCCTCTCTCTCTCTCTCTCTCTCTCTCTCGTGAGTGACAAAGATGAATTAAAGTTACCTTAGCACAGCTCTTGGAGATCGTTATTCGCACTACTCTGCCAATTTTTGACAGAGAGATACGCATGGATGGGTACTAACGTTCTCAAGGTTTCTTCGTTCTTGGGTTTTTCTGCAAATCCCTCCACACATGGCCCCCCCCGTTTCTTCTTCGTCTCTTTTGTTCCTTTTCTCTGCGCCAGTCGAGACAAGAACGAGATCCTGAGTTTCGGTATTTGTATGGGGACTGGCTTCTTGTGGAGGCAATCTGCTGAACTAATGAATTTTTCTTTTTTTGCCTCTATGGTAACGAGCTGTGTTCTTCTCGCTGTGTCTTTTCTGATAAGGACCGAGGCAAAATACAATCGAGCAACGCAGCATCTTTGCTAAAACCTAATGGGATTTGCAGGTTATGACTTGGGACGACGAGGTTTTCCTTCTTTTTCCTTTTCTTTTTTGTGACTATTTTAGAGGGCAAGAGAGCTAACGAGGGATGTCCCCAACCGTCGGGAGAAACCAGGAGAGGATTCGAGGTCTCTCACTTGACAGAGACTGCCACGGATTGGGCCGTGGCTAGCGGAGGAGAAGCCGTAGACTGGACCTGAGAAGGGAAGCTGATCGGAGGCAGACGTGATTTGGGATGAGACTCCTTGAATCGCGGTGGACTTTAGGTCACTTGCCCTAACATCACAAACTTCGCTGATGGAAACCGGAGACGGAGAATCTCCGAAATTCGGCTTTCCAATTCTCATTAACTGAAAACGAAATTAAAAGAAAAAGAAGAAGTTGAACTTTTACAGCAGGAGCTTTTGCACGGATCTGACAACTACCTATCCACACTTTCATGTCGGTGCCAGTTCTGCTTAAACAATTTCGATAGCTAAAATTCGCCAGATAAGGCATCTTCTGCATTGAACACGACAGTCAAAGATGAAAAAGAAAGACATCTTTTTGACTCCCGAACCACCCCCCCGATGAACTTTACGATCCCCATCCACCGAGAATTAGACAAGCTACACTTTACATTTCTTACTAATATTACGATTTATATAGAAATACACCGATTGGGGAAAATGTAAATATAGTAACTCTCTTGAAGATAAAATCCTTCGTGCAAAGAACGAAGGTCGAGAGGGCCAAAAGCGAAAAAGATCTTCAGACAGAGAGAGAGAGAGAGAGAGAGTGGGCCCCCCGAGCCCCGGGATACATCCACCACCGTCACATGTGTCTCCCCGCGACTCCTTCAAAGCTCCTATTAAAACCAATCCCTCTCTCTCGAGTACAGTTCCAACAAAACCCCGTCGAGCCTCTCTTCACACTGACCCAGAAGCTCTAGCTCTCACTCTGCTCTTCCCACTTAAGTCTTGAAGCAGAGCACTTCAGAGCCTTTGATTACGTCCCCACCAACCAGATGTCGCCTTCTCTCCCGCAATCCCTTCCTTTCCCGATTCTCCTCCTCCTCCTCCTCCTCTCCATTGCCCCCGCTCGCTCCGCCGCGGCCAGGATCGGCAATGGCTACCGCCTCGTCTCCATCGAGGAAACCCCCGGCGGCGGCCTCCTCGGCCACCTCCAGCTCAACCAGAAGTCCTCCGTCTACGGCCCCGACGTTCCCCACTTGCAACTCTTCGTCAAGTACGCCATCAAAAAGTCCCCATTTCTTTAGCTTCGCCTCGTCATCAAGAAACGACCTGTTTCTATTTCTTCACTGAACTCGCGTCTCTGTGTGTGCGTGTCTTTGTGTTTTCTTTTGGGGCTTTTCGCAGGCACGAGACGGAGGACCGCCTGAGGGTGCACATCACGGACGCCGAGAAGCAGAGGTGGGAGGTGCCCTACGACCTCCTTCCCAGGGAGCCGCCGCCGCCCCCGTTGCCGGGCGTCGCGATGTCCCGGAAGACGAGCCCCCCGGTCGCGGCGTCCGAGTACTCGGGCTCCCAGTTCATCTTCAGCTACACGACCAACCCCTTCACCTTCGCCGTCAAGAGGAAGTCCGACGGGCAGACCCTCTTCGACTCCGCCTCCGGCGACTCCGACCCGTACAGTACCCTCGTCTTCAAGGACCAGTACCTCGAAATATCCACGAAGCTTCCCACGGATGCGTCCCTGTACGGCCTGGGAGAGAACACGCAGCCCCACGGGATCAAGCTGTACCCGAACGACCCGTACACGCTGTTCACGACGGACGTGTCGGCCATCAACCTGAACACGGACCTCTACGGCGCTCACCCGGTGTACATGGACCTGAGGAGGGTGGGAGGGAAGCCCTCCGCGCACGGCGTGCTGTTGCTCAACAGCAACGGCATGGACGTGTTCTACAGAGGGAGCTCGCTGACATACAAGGTGATCGGAGGGGTGTTCGACTTCTACTTCTTCGCCGGCCCGACGCCTCTCAGCGTCGTCGACCAGTACACGCAGCTCATAGGCCGGCCGGCTCCGATGCCCTACTGGGCTTTTGGTATGTACCGCTTGCTTGCTCTGTGTTTTTTTAACCGGAAAGGAGTTAAATTTTACATCTTTAACCATTTATGAGAAGGTCAATAACACCGGAAACTTATTAAGTAATTAAACAGAGATACTCTAAATATAGTAAATTCGTGGCGTCTTATGTCTAATGAGTGCTTTAGGAATCGGAAATTTCATATGCACCCTCTATTTGTGTCTTAATTTTAGGGGAGACGTTGTCTTGACTCGATTAGACTAAGATATATACAAAACGGGCGTGATGGTCGGAGTAAGAGGAGTTCTGATTGTTGCGTCCACCCTAGAGTAAGATCGTACTGGTGCAGGAACTTGCTCATTTCCGTCCTCGGAGTCGGAAGCCACGTAGTTGGCAATGCGAATGGATAACTTTAAGTAATTGAATTGACTAAGTTCAGAACTGGTGCACACTGCAATGGTTTACGATCCCTCCTGTAAGTTTTTATGTGGAGGTGCCCTTCTTTTCATTAAAGAGATGGTTTTCAAGGACCCACCTGAGTGCTGCTCCCGGTTGATAATTCAATTACTAACTTGTGTGAAGTGGAGCTATTTTTCGTTCATTTTCAAAGTGTAGGAGGTTGGTCCGGTTGGTCCGTTTTCCTGTTTTCGCTTCACTGTCCTTTATGACTCTCGTCTATTCGTTGATCGTGCGAAACCGACCGGGCAAGGCTCGATCTTTTAATCAGATCGGTATGCAAACTGAACCGTAGGTCCGCATAAAAGATGAGAGACGGTTCGCGAAAAGATGGAAGGATGTTTAGTGCTGTCTTTGCTGGTTGGGCACTTGTTTTCCATTTGTTTACTTTCTGATAGCATAAAATCTTCACCTTTACATAGACAGCTTTTGAAGGTAGGCCAACTGGTGGACCCCTGAAAGCAATCATGGCCTTAATTTGTGCTTTTCTCTTGTCCTTTTCTCACGTGCCTTTTCCTGCTAGACGTGGAGGCTGGACCATATCCATCAGATTCTTATCACAATGCTCGCTAACACATGTTATTAGGTTGGATTTTGAATATCTCGGCGGAAATTATGGTGGCGGTGATGTCAAAATTTATGTTTCTAGATTGTTGTTCAACATAGCGACCAAGGAATCTAGTGCAAAATCTTACAGGCGAACACCTTATCAGGTCGTTGAATTCTTAGTTCGTAATGTAGAAGGAAAGCACGCGACCAAAAGTTCCTGTTGAATTGAAAAGAGTCGTGCGTGATTTATTTCTTTTGCCTATCGGCGATCTATTGGATTTGGTTCAGGAGATTATTTGTTCTTGATCAATGCAAACATTTACAAGTTTGGATTTAGCTTCAAGTGCAGGAGATGGTGTTAATGCGACCTCCGAATTGCTTATACTCTCAGTTACCTGTACAAAATCTTATGCTCTCAAGTAATATCCATAGAGGATCTGAAAATACAAAAGTAAAGCTATGTAATTAGCGCCTCTCTGCTTTTGGTTTCTCCAGGGTTTCATCAGTGTAGATGGGGCTATCATAACCTCTCTGTTGTCGAAGATGTGGTCGCAAACTACCAGAAAGCCAAAATCCCGCTCGATGTGATTTGGAACGACGATGATCACATGGATGGCCACAAGGATTTCACCCTGAACCCTGCCAATTATCCCCGCCCGAAGCTTCTGACTTTCCTGGAGAAGATCCACAACATAGGCATGAAGTACATTGTCATTATCGATCCAGGAATCGGCATCAACTCCACCTATGGTGTATACCAAAGAGGTTTGGCCGATGATGTCTTCATCAAATATGACGGCGAGCCCTACATTGCTCAAGTCTGGCCAGGTGCTGTTAACTTCCCCGACTTTCTCAACCCGAAAACTGTAGAGTGGTGGGGTGATGAAGTCCGACGCTTTCACGAGCTTGTCCCTGTCGATGGCTTGTGGATCGACATGAATGAAGCTTCCAATTTCTGCTCGGGGAAGTGCAAGATCCCCCAGGGCACGATATGCCCCAATGGAACTGGACCAGGCTGGATCTGTTGCTTGGACTGTAAGAATATTACCAAAACCAGATGGGACGATCCGCCTTACAAGATAAATGCTTCGGGACTGCAAGTACCGATAGGCTTTAAAACCATAGCTACAAGTGCTGTCCATTACAATGGTGTATTGGAGTATGATGCTCACAGTCTATATGGCTTCTCACAATCAATTGCGACTCACAAAGCACTCCAAGGGCTCAGGGGAACGCGACCCTTCATATTGTCGCGCTCGACTTATGTGGGCTCCGGGAAGTATGTTGCTCACTGGACCGGAGATAACAAAGGCACTTGGGAAGATCTGAAGTATTCCATCTCCACTATGATGAATTTCGGCATATTCGGAGTGCCAATGGTCGGTTCGGACATATGCGGCTTCTACCCAGCCCCAACTGAGGAGCTTTGCAACCGTTGGATCGAAGTCGGCGCCTTTTACCCATTCTCTAGGGACCATGCGAACTTCTATTCCCCGAGACAGGAGCTTTATCAATGGGAATCGGTAGCCAAATCTGCTAGGAATGCTCTTGGCATGAGATATAGGCTCCTACCTTACTTGTACACTCTCAGTTATGAAGCTCATGTGACAGGAGCCCCGATCGCACGGCCTCTTTTCTTTTCGTTCCCCAATTTTGTTGAGACTTACGATTTGAGCACCCAGTTTTTGCTTGGTAGTGGAGTCATGGTATCTCCCGTGCTTGAGCAGGGGAAGACACAGGTCAAGGCGCTCTTTCCTCCTGGTACGTGGTTCAGCTTGTTCGATATGACGCAGGCCATATCGTTGAAAGAGGGGCAGTATGTTGCCCTCGATACGCCTTTGCATGCGGTGAACGTTCACGTGTATCAGAACATGATCCTCCCGATGCAGCAAGGTGGGATGATATCCAAGGAAGCGAGGAGAACGCCGTTTAGCCTCGTGGTGACTTTCCCAGCTGGAGCCCTGGAGGCGCAAGCCAAAGGGCAATTGTTTCTCGACAACGACGAGCTTCCGGAGATGAAACTAGGGGGCGGGTCTTCCACTTATGTTGATTTTTACGCGACGATTAGCAAGGGGAAGGTCAAGGTGTGGTCGGAAGTGCAAGAGGGCAAGTTCGCATTGCAGAATGGTTGGATCGTGCAGAAGGTGTCCATGTTAGGAATGGACGGGAGCGGGGCATCCGACCTCGAGATCAATGGTGACAGCGCAATAGAGAATGTGGAAATGAGCTTTTCGCAGCAGAACTTCTTGGTGCCGCTCTCAGATGTCGAAGATATGAAGGTCGTGATGGTGGACATCAGCGGGCTCAAGTTGCCTCTGGGGAAGAACTTTGCCATGTCATGGAAGATGGGGACGAAAGGTTAAGGTATTCGGAATAAACCCGGCATTCGCGATTGATTGGTCTTTTATCTTTAGCAGAAATAAATGTTGCGCAATTTTCAGTACCTTTTCTGCTTCCAATTTTGCTCTCTGCAATCACATCTCAGACGGGTTAAACTGATGATGATGATGTTGCTGAGTAGCGGATGCACATTTACTTGACAATTCTGCTTAGAGCAAGTGCACACCGAGACCCCGCATTCCTTTTTGACACCGTGATCGATTTTGATTCTACGACGTGTGCTGTGGGGCGTGCTTTCTTTCGCAGACTGCATTCTTCATTCGCGTACATAGGGTTTCGATGCACCCGCAGGGATCCGAGCAAAATTTCCAGGATGGGTTCATCCTCAGAGAACCAAAAATGAGTCTGCCGTTCATCAAGTCGAGCATGAACAGTGCAAGAGATTCTGCCTAGACTAGACTTTTAATACACGCTGGACCTCATGAGAATCGGATAAACACTAACATAGTGAAATCTCATATCTTTTCCCAGTTCAATCATGGAAGAAATAGTTGCGATAGTGACCGAAAACGTGGAGAACACAAACTCTTCTCAAATATATGTGTATTAAAGGCACTGATGTGGCTGGCTTGGAAATAAGTTACCAACCCACGTTTGATTTCAAACACCAACGTGACCCAATAGCACAATCCAGTAAGATACCAATCTTCGTAGCTCTAAAGATGCACGCGGACAAAAATTCTGTTTCAGAAATCAATTTCTTTTCAGAAATTATTTTTCTATTTCTATTTTAGAAATTTATTTTTGAGCAAAGAAACACGTTTGATAATAACACAAAATTTCTGTTCCTGGAACAAAAATTCGTTTGATAACAACATAAAATTTATATTTCCTTGATAGCAATGGACGGTGGCAATCGGCGGGCAACAAATAGTGGCAGCAACCGACAAGGCAGCAGATGGTTGTGATCAACGAGCGACAGTGACCGGTGGCGATCAGCAGGCAATGGTTGGCAACGACCGACGGGGGAAGATGGGTGGTGGGCGGCCCGTGGGCGTGGGCAATGGATGGCAGTGGTTAGGCAAGCAGCAGCTGGGCGACAGGTGGTGAGGGCAGTAGTGGTGGCAACCGGGGGCGGTCGATAGGCAGCGAGCAACAGCGATTGGCAAGCGGGTGGCGGCAGCGAGCAAATAAGTGGGTGGCGAGCAGCATTGGCGATTGGCAGATGGCGATGGCGGAGAGTCGGGAGAGAGAGAAGAGCTAGTCATGAAGAAAGAGAGAAAATTTCTGATTTCTATTCTAGAAATTAACTTCTAATTCTATTTTAGAATGATTTCTGGAACAAAAATTTGTTTTAAAAATATAAATATGAAATTGCGTTACCAAACGGATTTCTATTCAAAACCAATTCCCGAATGATTTTTAGATTAGAAATTGTGAAACATAAGTGTTGTCATGCGCAACCTAATTTGCCCATAAACATGAACATCGTCTGCCTAATTATTATAGCACATAAGCAAGTCGATCTACTGCTCAGATCACTAAGCCGAACTAAAAGAAACCAAGGATAGATACTCCCGGTCATATACCTTTTCAATTCGATGATTATTACCTTATAGTTTTTCAATTCCTTTTATGAAACGTCAAGTCATGCGTGCAACGGATGGAATCCCCACCATCGCCATCATCGTCGCCGCATCGACGATCTTCCACAAACATCATTCTTGACCATGGCATCATTCTTAGTTATATCGTCCGTCTCGATCGCGACTAGCACCTTCACTAAAAAAACACGTGCTCTCTTTCTATCGAGCACGCGAGTAGGTAACTTCATGCCCCCGTGAAAGATCTGCTAAACATCGTTGCGCTTTTATCAGCCTAGGTGCTGCTAAACGGTAGTTCCTGAAGCCGTTCAAGCGTGTCCTAGATTGGTTGGTCGGCTAGCATCGTCCAAGGATTTGACTAGGATAGTTCAAATCACCACAGGCTCGCCTTCTCTTTCACGCACGAGGAATTTTTCCAGGTAGACCCACGGAGGTTGATTTGCGAACCTTTCAGATCCACAAGAACCGCATCTTTTTCTCCTTTTCCCCTCTTTCTCTGTCTCTCGAGTCGGAGAGACTCTAGGAAACAAACGAATGCAGGAGCGAGCGAGTCCTTTTCGATCTCTTCTGCCAATAATTCTCGTCGGACTCGGAGATTGAGAAGTCAAATGACAACGCCACGTCACGGGTCGGGTTCTTTCATTAGGGAGGGAGGGGTCCCAACCGGCCTAAACTAGAGCTAATTCCTCCGCATATCCGTGTCGGAAGCGAACCCCAGCCACCCGCTCACCAACCCACTAACTACCTCCACCAAATCAAATCATGACCCGTGTTCGTGCCCTTCTGCTTTCGAACTGGACCTCAGCCAAATCGATTGCCGGGTTCGAACTCGGGTCGGAATGCTACTCAAACAAAGTCCATCGAGGTGGTCACGCTACCGTTCCAAATACGACATCACATACGGTCGGAGCCGCGGAGGGTCGAGTGATCGAATCTAAAAAGCCTACATCCAGTTCAGTCCCACATGAACTAAAGATGCAAGAAACATGGGCGATGGCATGTATAGGCAGGACGACAGCGTAAATGTTTCGTCCTATGAAACCTCGTGGTTGGTGAGCAAGGAGGGACATTAATTGCCCCAAGGGAGTTGATGCGAGCAGAGCGAGCCAGAGTAAAAGTAGCGACAGCTCCCACGCAAATTTACAAACCCCAACGAAGAGTCTCTCCTCCCAACACAAATCTCCTCGTCCCATCATCGTCCCAAAGAGCTGGGCTCTTGTATTACCCTGTACCGTACCGGTCTCGATGCGCTGTCCACAGTTGACAGTACTCCCTGCACAGTCCACGTCATCTCACGCGACGCACTGCAATTTTCTGGCAAAATTTTAGACCCCGTAAAACTAAACAGAGACAATGACACTAATGATCTTAAATTTTGGCCCTATTATCTAAATTGACTTCTCAATTTTTAATTTATTCAGTATGATTTTTAAATTTTATTTTAATATATGATATGATTTATAAATTTTTAATTTATTCAAAATAATCCATGAACTTTTAATACATATTTAACGTAATTTATGCACTTTATGAAAATGTTCAATATTATTCATGAATTTGAATTTACGAAATGATAATATCAAACATTCTTATATAGTTCGGGACTATATAAATCATATTAAATAAATTTAAAAATGAAAAATCACGTTACACATGCCTATCATTTTTCCAACTAAATAAAACTTCCAATAGGGCTAGCCAGACTAAGCGCCTAAGATTCCAAATTATTAAAATATAAAGAGTTTTAAATTGGTCTCGCTAATAATGAGTCTGACTATTATTCTTTTTTTTAAGTAGATATTTTAAATTCTAAGAAATTACTCCTTAGATATCTATTATTTTCCGAGATTATCTAGATCTGTGATGAGCGATAATGTCGAAAAGGAAAAACAAGAAAGGTCACTGCCCCCAATCCCAACAATGGTTATACCGGGGGGCGCACTTTCGCTGCAATTACCTAACCCGCTGGGGCCAACACTGATTCTCCAATGGTTATGCCTTGGCCCCTCCTCGTCATCATCAACACCCAACGGGCGCCGTACACGTGTCGGGCAGCGGGACGCGTGTCGCGATCGCCCCTCGAGTTAATCGAAGGAGGGGTTGGGGCACACACTCTCTTTTGGCGCCAAGAGGAGGAGGGGTGGGCTCCACGCCGGCGTCATTGGCGGGAAACCGAAGCAATCTTGGCGGTCCGCTGCGGGGGGGCGGGGATATCGCGAGATTGCGTAACGCACTTGGCCTCCTCCTTTTGTAATCTTGAGTCAACGAGCATGGAAGAGGAGGGGGGGACTGTGCCTTTTCGTGTTTTTGGGATTGCCTGAATTTCTTTGACAAAAGAAAAAGAAAAAAAAAAAAGACTTGTCTAAATCCTCCGCAAATGGGTAATTTCCCTAAAATCAATTGAGATTCTTGTTGACCCAGCAATTAGCTTTGTAGGTGCCCGTCGGGCTCTAGCGGAAAATGGATCGAATTTCAAGTAAGCTACTTCTTCTGATTATCGAGTCATTATTTATCGATTATCGTATCGAATTATATGTTAGGAAATCCTTCTTAATTGTGCACAAGCTAGCAGGAGAGTGTAGGCTTGATATCTCGCCATTGCCAAATGCGATTCGAAAATTAGTATAGTCAAAGGGGGGTAATAATATTCTCAGAAAAAAAAGGGGGGGTGGGGAAATAAAGAAAGTACCAACGTTATCCGAAATGGGCCACGGGATCCATGCACGGCATCATGATTCTATGATTCAATCCATGTATGGATGTATGGATGGATGGATGTGGATGGATGGACGAGGGAGCATGTCATGAGCGTCACGTGACGGGTTTTAAATACTGGGGAGGAGACAAAATATCAATTGGACAGAATCCCCGAGACAGAGAGAGGCGTGGCTCGACATGGTGGACTTTTTTTTCCCGTTTGTGAGAGCGCGAGTTGGTACGGTCGGACGAGGTTGGCAGGGCGATCGAGTGTTGCCCACCGTCGGATCTCTGGATTTGCCCATCTCCATGCGGACAGGGTCACGTGCCGCGCAGGCTTTTGTCCTGAGAAAAGAAAAAAAACCCATTTCTCGCGTATTATTATATTGAAGCAATTAATAATTAGAAAATATTAGGAAAATGGTGAAGTAATTATATAAGGCCGGCAATGAGTATTACAATGCGATAGGCGGCGGTATCTTAGGAACCAAGGGAGTGCCGATGGATGTCTACCGAAAGGAACATTGTACCCTCTCGATTCAACACCAGTTTCTTTAGAGAGGTAATTTTCTTGAAATACTTTTATAAAAAAATGGATAAATGCACATAAAGTCAATACAATTTAGTCTTAAAACTTTCAAAAAGTACAATAAAATTTTAAAATTTGTCACCAAAATACAATTGAGTCCTAAAACCATCATAAAATGCAATCGAGTTCTAAAATTTTGTGAAAAATTTTAGGACTCAATTGTACTTTCATGACAAGACTTCCAATACACTTATCTCAAGAAAGAATACCAACCCACCATTGACGAGCACTTGACGATCAAGTGCTCAGCTTCAATCTTTGGGTTTGAGCAGGAGCAATTTTGACTCGAAAATTCATTTCCTTAGCATGAAATTGCCCTTGGCTAATAATTGAGAATTGGTGCGTGGCAGTTGCAGACACATCAGGTGGTGGTTTTCGCCACCCATAATAAGGTGGAGTTTAAGTGAAACAATGTGATTTGCTTAGCGGGTGTTTCGAAAAATTTTTTTATTTGGGCGAGTCTTTTGGAAAAGGGCGTCATTTATGGGGTCTTTCGCAATTTTTTCTTTGAAGAACTTTAGAACCTTGAGTAATTGTTTGGACAAAAAAGGAACGTTGAATAATTGGCAAAAGACTTCTATTGGGCTTTTGTACTTGTCGATTCCGATCGATTAAAAACCATCCATGTGCCTTTTGGTCAACTGAGCATCTTAATTTGTAATGCTGTCAAATTCAATTCATGTTTGACTATGGCAGGAAGCGAATAGGTATGTATTTTTATTTTTTTTTGGGTATCTGTTTGACGCGATTACGATTGTGCCATTTTTTCCAAGGGAGAGTGACGAGCTTAAGTGATTGGGTTTCGAATTCTCGCATTAGGATAAGGAGCGCCTTAATGGCAAAACATGCCTGAAAGAAAAATTAAAATTTCAAGACTTTAATTAAATGCGTAATTTGAAAATTGACTTGAGTACATTATCATGATAAATTTAAAAAAATTTGGTGTAATTGTCCATCTTTACCGTGAGTACTTATCATATATTTCTCAAATTTTCAGATATAGAAGAAAATGTTATAATTCACGAGAAAAAAAAAATCAAAAGTAGCTTATGAGCGCATGTAGATGAGCTTAACTTGCTAGTGTATGTTATGTTGAATTAGATTGAAAATTTGTTTCGTTTTAAAATGAGATTTATCATGGACTAAGCGAGTCATTTGAATACAGTGCAATTGCTTCATCGATATATCTCTATGCTTGAAATTTTCTTCTTCTTTTTTATGATAAGAAAGCCTAGCTAGTGGATGAACTTTGGATATAACGTAAGACATGAGCTACAAATTTGCAATCGATAACACAAACAAAAGACATCGACATGTTGTGATATGAGAAAATCTTATGTCACCATGCAAGTTGCAACTCGACACCGTTCCATCCCGCACTTTGTTTTTCGGATACATCAATAAACATACTCATTTCTCTATACAATAAAACAAACTCAAGAGATACTTTGCCTGATCGAAGCTTTTCAAATAAATTTCACAAGAGTTTCAGGGTTTATTCATCGCGATGTGACGATGAAACGAGACGTAGAGCCGCGATTAAGAAATAAATCAAATCTCTAACACTTAAAGGATGGCCTTAAATATTTTAAAACAAAGTAAGGAGTTTACATTCGAAAATTAACTTTTCCATAACAAAAGCATAATTTCCAATTCAATTTGCCGCTCTCCAATCCTATCGGTAACTATTATTCGTCGGATCAACGCTCGTATCACTTAAAGAAGAAAAAACTGTGAAAATTGCTAAATGCGGGAACTGATTCCAAGTCAACGGGCAATTACATTATTGACCTTCCCTAATAGGTACATGCATTATTAGTAAAGGAAAAATAAAGAAATAAATCAAAACTGCACATGCTAGCTATAGAATTAAATAATTTGTGATGCCCCACTATCCCTATCGCCATTTCCAGAATTAGGGAATATATGGAAAATATTATCTCTCCCTTTTTTGCCCAAATGGCAAATAATATCTTTGTTTTATTTTTGGGTAGGTGGGGGTCGGAATTAATAATATCTTTGTTTGGCTGTAAAGATTTTAAATAAAATCTATTTAGCCGAAAAAATTAGAATGAGGTACCTACGTACGTCACTAGTCACTCTAGGCAACTTCATTCGAGACAGCACGAGCTTCAGTGGCACGACCGTAAATAAAAGGCAAGACGGATCCCGCTTTCGCAAGGGCGATACGTTTCCTCGAAACACTGACGAGGCCGCAGGTGGGCCGCCAATCTCCCCGCGGGCGCGTGCGCCCCACGCCGCACCGGAGCGGCTCATCCGGCCGTTGGTGGAGCGCGGGGCTTAGCGCATCTGGTCCGCACGCGCGGGGGTCGAGGGCGGGCGGGGGGAAGTTTTGGGAGGGGGGCCGGCGCGTCGCGAATACGGCATCCATCGCCACGCGCATGACGTTACTGCGGGGGGATGAGTCATGCGATGTGGATGCGCATGTCCTTGTCCCCATAAGGCAATGAATTTCGACAGCTAATGGTGGGATTTTCTTACCAAATATGAAAAGAAATCAAAAAAGTTAATTTATTAATTTCCCGGTGATTTTTTTTATCTTTTTCTGAATGAATACATTTCTTCGAGGCCTTATTTAATGTGGCATTTTTGACCGCTCGGCGGGAGGTGAATGAATTACCGTCAGCGGGAGGTATTAATATTTACTATATTTTTTCGCGAAGATTTCGAGGTTTTGGGTGAATTTATTTTTCCCTTTTTAATATCTGGTTGGTATTTTCCTTTTTTTTCTTGATGAGATTGTTTGTTATGGAGATTCGCGCTTTTTGAATTTCGTTGCGACATTCTAGTAAAAGCAAAAAGGAAAAAAAAATAAAAATCAAAGGCGGTCTCTTTACACTGCTCCGTGGGAGGGGGAGGGCCTATATAGCTGGTTCTGCGAAACCGATGTTCACTCTTGAACAGATCTTATTTTTCGTCAAATCCGAAAGAGAAAATCTCGGCCATAGATTCCTCATCTCCTGGGCTTCCTTCCCATCTTTTTCTCTCGGGCTATATCTAGCTGAATCTCATACGATCTGTTGCTTTTCCGTCTCTTTGCTTGACGAACAGTGAGCCGCCACTGAGGGGAGAGAAAGGAAAGAGTGGGTGAGGCTGCGAAGAGGATTTATGTTGGTGGGTTTTGGATTGGCAGTGATTGGGGCTCTGTTGCGGCTCTGGGTCGTGTCTGTGTCATCTTGTTCTTCGCTGTCGCCGTCTTCTTTGGCATCTGCTCCTTGCTCTGCAGCGCTCGGTGCTCTCTGCTTCATGCTTTTGTGCTGCTTCTGGCTGTGGTCGAATCTGGTTTCTCCATCTGCTTCGATGCGTTTGAGGTCAAAAAAGTCAGTGGGTTTTTGCCTTTTTTGCATGTATTCAATTACTTTTATGCCTCTGTTGGGTGTTTTCTGTAGATTTCGGGTTCAATCACATCGAATCTGAAATTAACGTGTTGGTTTTTGTGGGGTTTTTGCAGGACTTGTTCTGGCGTTGAGTGCTTTGGGGGTTTTCACATAAAGCGATTTTCCAATCTCTTCTTGTTCTTGAGAGGGGGTCTCACTTGATATCACTCTGGTCTCACACTGATTTGCC
>BCNH02000007.1:7825257-7858402 GCA_001662345.2 Metrosideros polymorpha var. glaberrima | reverse complement strand
AGTTGATGGCTGGGCGAGGCCGGATGCATTAAACAGTGCGATTGGATGCGGTGTTGGCTCTATGTATGTTGTGAGAAAGAGAGAGGAGTTTCTAGATGAGAGAGAATTCTACATTGAATAGGACGTGTATTTATGAAAGAGACAAGAAAAATTCTCTCGTGCCTTCGACCTCGCGATACCTGAAGTTCCATGGCCAAGTTCTCTTCCAAAACCGACAAAACAGAACTTAAAAGTAATCGCCTTTTCCTAATAGTGGGATGCCCAAATGCTTTCCAAACAAGCGATGGAGTTCTTCCCTCACCCTCCCAGAGCATATTCTCAAAGCAGTGACAGTCTCATCGTTGGCAAGTCTCATCCCTCTGGTACGAAGGAACTAGGCTATGATTCGATGCCTGGATCTTTTTCTAACTTGAAAAACATAGAACAGACAAACTGCTCTCCAATTTAAAAGAATGCATACATCTACTGGCATGAAATTCAATACGTGATTGAGAGGATAGGACCCTTCCAAACCTAAAAACCGATTCCGCAGCACTCCAAAAGAGTCGCTTTCGATCACGTTCATGGCGACCCATCATTCCAACATCTCGTCGTCAAGTTCCAATCATGTTCCTGCCCATTGGACAGAAGAGAGAAAAGTGTCGCAAAGCTTCCTCTGCATGATCTCCTACGCCACCTCCTAAGGTTCGGTCATCGCGCGTGCGTGCTTACCCGGTTCAGCATTACTTAAAAGCAGGCTAGGGAGCCACTTCAAAAGCGCTCACCAATCAATTTTGACTTCCTCTGGTGAGAATCAATCAAAAAGTTCCATATTAAACTTTCAAAATTAGAACGACTTCGACTATGCTGACGTATGTTAGGAATGTGAGCTCCCAAACATGCGCTTGACTACCCATAGCATGGGAGAAATAACTTTAGTCAGACCGGAAAATCACGAGACGACGGTGCCGTGACTTCGTATTGGAACGGTTGATACTCCGCCTCTGATTTCCTTGATCTGTTTAACCGATTCCCTTGACGAAATCTGAATTGAAGACTCTCATTTTGTAGGATGATGGGTCGGTTTTCCTGTTTAATTTAAAGAAAAAAATTTAACGAATGATACCTTATTATTAAATGATTTATGAAGGGTCCGAAATAAAGGAAAAAGATTAAGAATTAAAAAAAATAGGAAAGTGTGTATCTAGTATGTCTTTGAAATTTAATTGATCTTTCTAATGGCATAAAGGATATGTTTTGAGCTAATGAGAACATTTTTCTATATTGTTGATATTGAATTTACTTTAGAATGATCTGTATCCTTGTGCTGTTTATTTCGTTCTTCATATTTGAGAAATCTCTCCTAGTGGGATTTGAGAAAGTTCTCACCAAGTCAAAGTTTCCAATTCAATTTTCTTTTTCTTATCGAAGACTTACCATAGCTTTACTCTTTTTTTTTTTTTTTTTTCCTATCTCTCATCTTTCTGACTTTTGCTCTGTCTCTTATGAAGCATGGGAGTCGAACCTTATACCTATGATGCTAGTGTCCCCACCACCCCCAATCCCTTTATCAGTAGGGCCACATGCCTATTGGCTAGCTTTGCTCTTAACTAACCATAAAAAAAGATATAAGATTGTAAAGACTTTCATCATTTAGACTTAAGGAAAAAAAAAAAATTCAATCATCATTCATGATGATCAAGACAGTCTAGTTTCAGAGGACTATGATCTCTGCCCTGAAAACAGGATTGCCTTCACAGATATCCTCTGTCTTGGAAGCTCTTCATGTAGTCATCGAACATCTGCTCCAGAGATTTTAATGGAGGAAGCCCCAGCTCCTTTATCTTGCCACCGTCCACGCTATGTGGATTATTATCTCCTCTCTGGCTGCTGCACCTGCAATTTTGGGAAAAGAAAAAACTCGTGCAGGTTAACGGTTATGGACTCATGCGGTAGATACAACTGAATTCAGTGAAAGACGCGACGCCTGGAACATGCTCGACATGTGATTGATTTGATTTCATAGCACAAGTCCGAACAATGATTTCTCGAAAGAGACATGGTGATGGTTAGGGAAGTAGAGCAAAGCGGTTGCAGCATGTGTTTTAATACTCACTTGTTCTCAAAGGGGTATTGTGGACACTTTGCCCTGAGCAACTCGATGATTTGAGACCAGTGAGCTACCGAGCTTGAACATATGAGCCTGCCTGAGGCTCTCTTATCCTCCATAGCCAAGATGTGCGCGGCAACCACGTCGTGGACGTGCACGAACCCGACCGTCGTGTTGGGGTACTCGCCTCGTGAACCTGGCAAGAGCGCCTAGAGACTTAATTTTACCTCGCCAATGAAGGAAAGAAATGTACTTACAACAATAACATGGTCACCGAACCCAGTTGTTTCAAGGAGAAATAGATTCTCCTCGTTGGTTCAAGTAGAACCAGCATCATCATCCAATTTGATCAGGTTTCAAAGTTATTCAAACAGGTGTACTAATTAATAAGCAGAACTTCGGAATCGATGTACTTCAGCACAACATTTGCGGCGCGGAACTAATGGATGCAACGACTTGATGACAGATTAATGTCAATATGAATTGCTTGACTGATGGAAGACAATTCGTGAATCAGAAGAGGGAAGTCCGTGGTGGGTGTGACGCTGGTGATGGTAAAACTAACCTTTCACAATGGCAAGTGTCAAAAGCAGTGTACTCGTCGGTTGCGGAGTGAGCAACGGACCGACCACAAAAGCCGGATTCACCACCACGAGATCGATCCCGTTCTGTGCTGCCAATTTCCACGCTTCCTTCTCTGCAATGGTTTTCGCATATGCATACCAAAGCTGCACCAAGTGAAGCAACAACAGCGTCAGTACTCAGTATTGTAGAGTTTCTAATTAGAGAACCCCATGCAATTAATCTCACGTTGTAGCGTGTACAGTACTCGGTATCGCTCCAGTGCGATTCGTTGAGGGGCAAAACCTGCTGAACGTCATCTTGGTATCTTATCGCGGAGCAGGAAGAGGTATGAACGACCCTCTTCACGCTCCTCGCTCTCGAACAGGATTTGAGCACGTTCACCGTGCCCTTTATACATGGATCAGTTAAATTTGCCTGAAATTGCACGCCAAGAATCATCCAGAGGAGTCAGGCAAAACATTTTTAAGCTCAGCCAGTATTACAATGCGCATTCCGATTCTAACGCAAATTAGTCATCCTAAAGTTCGACCAGAGTACCAACATCTGACAACACAACCACTCTCTTCAAGTGTAGCCTAAATATTCACACACCTAATCTGTTATAGGAAAAAAACATCACTTTGTTTTTCGGCACTGCACTATTCGATGAAAATCTTAGCTAGAGTCGGTCCACCATACAGGGACCGGACCGGCCCAGACCATGCACACCCCTAACCACCAGCAAGCGACTTGTACCGCAGTAGTGCCGCTTGTCTCTCTCTCTCCCTCCATCGTGGCGTCTCTCTCTCTCTCTCTTTCTCTCTCTCTCTCTCTCTCTCTCTCTCTCTCTCTGATCTAGGGCCGTGACGCCGCAACTAGGCGCGCAACCTCAAACCTTACGTCCTTGCGATTTCAACCTCTGATCTAAGGCCACGCCGGCCTCATATCTGAGCTAGCGTGCATCAGAACTGAGGTCGTGTTACGAAAAAACGCGATGAACAAAAGACAGAACACAGAGTTTTACGTGGTTCGATCAAGGTGATCTACATCCACGGGCGAGGCAAAACGAAATTCCACTATGATCAAAGAGAGTACAGATTACAGAAGTCTCACTGTTCTCTCACACAAACAACTGTCTAAAAAAAAACCCTAGCCGCAGCAGTTTATATATATATATATTCTATTGCTGTTGAAGGAGAACGATTAACCAGATAACAAGACGTGTTAACTGCTTCAGCCCAAAAATCCTTTTCCATCCCAGCATTAGAGAGCATGCATCTTACCCTCTCCAGTAGAGTTCTGTTCATTCTTTCCGCCACTCCATTTTGCTGTGGGGTGTACCTAACTGTACGGTGTCGAACGATACCTGCATCTGCACAGAATTCATTAAAATCGCCACCACAGAACTCAAGACCATTATCGGTCCTAAGACGTTTGATCTTCTTCCCTGTCTGAGTCTCAACAAGGGCTTTCCACTTCTTGAAGGTTTCAAAGACGTCACTTTTTCTTTTTAGAAAATAAACCCAAACCTTCCTGGAATAATCGTCAATAAACGTCACAAAGTAAAGAGCACCACCCTTAGATGGAACCTGTGCCGGTCCCCATAAATCGGAATGTATGTAGTCGAGTGTGCCCTTCGTTGAATGCGTGCCTGTACTGAAAGTGACTCTGCACTGCTTGCCAAGAACACAGTGCTCACAGAAATCTAGTGAGGTCGTCTGCTCCCCACACAGTAAACCACGTTTACTCAAAACTGTCATGCCACGCTCACTCATGTGGCCCAAACGCATATGCCACAGTTTTGTTCTATCATTATCAGAAACAGAATTGGATGTGCCAATTGAAGGACTCATAACTGTGCTGCCCTGCATATGATACAAGTGATTCACCTTGTTTCCTTTCATCACAACCAGATTGCCTTTGGAGACTTTGAGAACTCCACCTCCACCTGAGAACATGCACCCAATGGAATCCAAACAACTCAAAGAGATAAGATTTCTCTTTAAGTTTGGTATATGCCTTACTTCAGTCAAGGTTCTCACTGCTTTGTCATGGCACTTAATCTGAACAGTACCAATTCCTGCAATTTGGCATACAGCATCGTTTCCCATCAAGACAGATCCACCATTCAACGGTTCGTATGTGGTGAACCATTCCCTATTTGGGCACATGTGATATGATGCTCCCGTGTCCATTATCCAAACATCGTTGGAGAAGTTAACAACAGAGCATGCCGAAAGAACTCTGTCAGACGCATTAGACTCATCTTTGTCAGCAACGTTCGCCTCATCTTGTCTTTGACTATGCTGTTTATTCTTTCTCTTGAGCAAAGGACAATCTGATTTGTAATGTCCTCTCTTGTGACAATAGTAGCACTCAACGTTCGTCGTATCTCAAGGTGGCCTAGATTTTGAACGACCAACAGATTTCTTTCTGAAAACTTTATCCTTGCTCTTGGTCCTACCTCTCACGAACAAACCATCTGCCCTGTCTCCATTGGTATTCTCATTCAATTTTGTTCTCAATTCTGCAGAATTCAAGGATGCTTTAACATCCTCCAAAGTTATGGATTCTCGTCCATAAAGCATCGAGTTCACGAAATTTTCGTATGAGGCAGGCAGTGAACATAACACGATCAAAGCTTGATCTTCTTCCTCGAGTTTAATATCTAGATTTTTTATATCCATAACAATCTTATTAAACTCATTCAAGTGTTCCTGAACAGGCGTACCTTCTCGCATCTTTAGGGTATAAAGACGCTGCTTCAAGTAAAGTCTCGATGTTAACGATTTCTTCATGTAGAGACTTTCCAGTTTCTTCCAGAGACCAGCTGCAGTTTCCTCATCAGCAACTTCTCGCAAAACATTGTCTTCTAGAGACAATTGGATTGCGCTGTGCGCCTTCTCATCCATCTCTTCAATCTCAGCCGTGGTTATGTCGTCTGAATAATTCTCATCCAATGCCCTAACAGTACCCTCTCGCTTCAATAAAGCCTTCATCTTTATTCTCCATAATCCGAAGTTGTTCTGTCCATCAAAAGACGCGATCTGAAACTTCAAAGACGTCATCTCAAGGATTCCTAGGAACAAAACCGCGCTCTGATACCAGTTTGTTACGAAAAAACGCGATGAACAAAAGACAGAACACAGAGTTTTACGTGGTTCGATCAAGGTGATCTACATCCACGGGCGAGGCAAAACGAAATTCCACTATGATCAAAGAGAGTACAGATTACAGAAGTCTCACTGTTCTCTCACACAAACAACTGTCTAAAAAAAAAACCCTAGCCTATCGGCCCAACTCTCCGCGTCACAAACCAAATCTCCACTTTTCGGGTCGCACAAAAAAATATGTCGGGTCGGGTCATAAACCCAACCGGGTACATAAAATTCAAGACATATTTTACAGGTCGGGCACACCAAATGTAACATTTTTTCATCGTGGTGTTTAATCGCGGCAAAGGCGGGCGGCCCAGTTTCATGTTGGCGCTCGTGTCCGAGCTTGGCATCGAGGGGCGGTCGGTGCAGTGGCGTACGCAGGATATGGAGGGAGGAGGGTGAATACAGACCTACATACAATAAGTAAAGAGGCTAATCATAGAAATTTAAAGTAGAGACCGCATCAAATGCACCCTAAACCATTGAATGTCCCCTACAAACCGTCAAAGAAGTGAGCTCCCAAGCAGGTGCTTGAGTTCATTAGCAGGGGAGAAGAAACATTGGTAAACCATAATATAAGAAATCAGGATTGTAAATCGCTTCCATTATTTAGCCGAGTTTCAGATTATTTGATCTCTGCTCTCGGAACAGGATTGCCTTCACAGATAGCCTGTGTCTTGGAAGCTCTTGATGCAGTCATCAAACATCTGCTCAAGAGATTTTAATGGAGGAAGCCCCAGCTCCATTATCTTGCCACCGTCCATGCTGTGTGGATTATCATCTCCGCTCTGGCTGCTGCACCTACAGTATTGGAATAAGAGAAGAACTCTGCAGGTCAATGTTACGGATTCATGTAGAAGATACAGCTAAATACAGTCGAAGACACTGCGCTCGAACGTGCTCGACACGTGATTGATTTGATTGAGTAGCACGAGTGCGGACAATAATTTCTTGAAAGAGAGTGATGATCGTAGCGAAGTTTGAGCAAAGTTATTGCTGCCTTTGTTGTTATACTCACTTGTTCTCAAAGGGGTATTGTGGATACTTGGCCCTGAGCATCTCGATGATTTGAGACCAGTGAGCCACTGAGCTTGAACATATGAGCCTGCCTGAGGCTCTCTTTTCCTCCATGGCCAAAATGTGCACAGCAACCACATCGTCGATGTGCACAAACCCGACTGTCATGTTGGGGTACTCGCCTCGCAAACCTGACGAGAGCGCCTACGGACTTAATTATTCCTCGCCGATGAATGAAACAAATATATTTCTAGTGATATCCACATCGCCATACTGAGCAAATTCAAGGAGAAACAGATTCTCCTTGTCGGTCCAAGTAGAACCAGCATCATCATCCAATTTGATCAGGTTTTAAACTTATTCAAACAGGTGTGCTAATTAACAAACAATGCATTGGAATTGATGTACTTCAGCACAACATTTTGTGGTGCGGAACTAGTGGATGTGACGACTTGATGACGTGTTAATGTTGATATGAATTGCTTAACTGACGGAGGACAACTTGTGAATCAGATGAAGGATTCCTGTCAATTTATACGGTTTGAAACCGGACAACCTTTGGGGTTCCTTTCATCTTGGCCCTTGTTTGCGCTTTGCCATCACTTCTGTGTTTGGCTAGCAGCCGACAGGGTCTATCCAAATAAGAGGTTTAGGTCTTACGCCCTTTCGGCCGGCAATCTTGTAAGGGAAGTCCGTGGTGGGTGTGATGCTGGTGATGGCAAAACTAACCTTTCACAATGGCAAGTGTCAAAAGCAGTGTACTCGTCGGCTGTGGAGCGAGCAATGGTCCGACCACTAAAGACGGGTTCACCACCACGAGATCGATCCCATATTGTTCTGCCACTTTCCACGCTTCCTTCTCTGCAATGGTTTTCGCATATGCATACCAAAGCTGCACCAAGTGAAGCAACAATAGTTTGTGCAGTACTCAAGTATTGTAGAGTTTCTAATTAGAGAACACACTCCAATCCATCTCACATTGTAGCGTTTACAGTACTCGGTATCGCTCCAGTGCGATTCGTTGAGCGGCGAAACCTGCTGAACGTCGTCTCGGTATCTTATCGCGGAGCAGGAAGAAGTGAGAACGACCCTCTTCACGCTGCTCGCTCTTGAGCAGGATTTGAGCACGTTCAAGGTGCCGTTTATACATGGATCGATTAAATTTGCCTGAAATTGCACACCAAGAATCACCCAGAGGAGCCAGAATCAGACACAGTCGAGATATCACTTGGGCAACCAGAAGCTGACCAGTGATACAAAGATCTTACCTGGACGTTGTCATCATAAGGGACGAGAACAGGGGAGGCGGTGTGAAAGACGCCATCGACACCATGAACGGCCGCGTCGAAGCTTCCTTCCACCGTCAGATCCGCTTTCATTATCCTCAGCCTCTCTTTCGCTCCCTTCAACTCCTTCAGAAACCCGACCTTGCCATCATCCCCTGTTTTCCCCCAGGAAAAGACATTTTCCCAAAACACAATGAAAGATTCGCCTCTTTTTTCTCGGAGTAAACAGTGAAAAAGACCAGCTAGGTTACTTGTTGCTTTCCTTACCAGGGTCTCTGACCGTAGTCCGAACAGTGTGTCCATTCTCGAGAAGGAACTTCACCAGATACGCCGCAATGAACCCTGTTCCTCCGGTCACGCAGTATTCTGGCATCTTCTCTCCCTCCCTCTCTCCCTCAGAGACGCACACAAAGACAGAAAACAGAGTAAGAGCTGGTGAACGCGTGATTCAACTGTCCCTATAGCTACTGTTTATGTATGGAATGGGTTACACTGGCCCCTGGGGTTGAGGCGTCACGAGCAATGCATTTCTCCATCTTTTTACTCTGCTTGGATTATAATTTGGATAAATGCATTGAAAGTTTTAAAATTTTTCTAAAAAATGCAATTAAGTTCTAAAACTTTCAAAAAGTCTAATTAAGTAATAAAACTTGTCACGAAAGTTCGATCGAGTTCTAAAACTTTAAAAAAGTGCGATTAACAGAAGAACTTGATTGGACTAATTTGACAAGCTTTAGGATTTGATTGCACTTTTTAAAAGTTTTAGGTTGTTACAAATTTTATGACTTAAGTACACTTTTTAAAAGTTTTAAGACTAAATTATACTTTCGAGATAAGTTTTACGACTTTCCGTGCACTTATCTCATTATAATTTCAATCGTTATAATTTTGCAAAGACCACATGTTTTGAGGATATATCCAACGTGGTCCACTTTTGATAAGTTTTAGGATTTAATTGCACTTTTTAAAAGTTTTAAGACTAAATTGCACTTTCGAGATAAGTTTTACGACTTCCCATGCACTTATTCCATTATAATTTCAATCATTATAGTTCCGCAAAGACTACATGTTTCGAGAATATATCCAACGTGGTCCACTTCGTGCCTTGAAAAGTTGCATCCATTTGTCAAGGCATCTGTCGTTTGTTGGCTAAATTCCAAAGAAAAGGATATCAGAGTCTCATGTGCTTGCAAAGGAAATGTGAGTATTTGCTTTATGTAACAAAGTATGCTGAGTAGAAGAAGACTTCGCTTGTAGACATTGCCAGAGGAGTCTAGGCTTTTCAGAAAATGGATCATTACCATCAATAGGAATATGTTGAGGTGGACTTGGTGGGGGGAGCATAGGTTGGAGAAAGTTAGGTGCTCAACCAAATTTTATGTGATGTTTTCAATCAAAAGTTAAAGCGGGGAAAAAGAGAATTGATTCCATTTCATTCTATAATCACTCTAAATAAATGCTACGATTTCTTTGAGATGGACATGAAGTCCTCGAAAAGGCAATTAAAGTGATTGTCTCACATTTCATGACATATTCTGGTGTAGACTAAGTGATCCAAATCCTTTCTATCCTATCATATCTTGACTAAAAATTCAATGATCAAATGTAGCCTAAGTGATCCGAATCCTCATATTGGTGGATGACATGTGAGTTTAGAATATTTGATCACTCAGATTGCTTGGTCCAACATGAACTCGAGTCTTGTTTGTTATTTTTATTTTGGTGAGCGCTTGAGGGTGAATCATGACTAGTAATCTCAATCTCTTTATTAATCTCATGACCTTTTTCTGTATATGTAATTTCAAAGTACAATTCGTTTGGGAGAATCCGAAAGAATTCACTTCTCGAGTTTGGTATCTTTTCTTGTCAAAAGCAATATTTGCCTTCGTAATCAAAGTGTTAAAATATGATTCTAATCCTCAGTAAAATTCTAAAAGCGCCATGTTGGAGAATGTCGTTAAAATGTGAAATGTTCGCCCGTGCTCACATGCTAATGTGCAAAATTTACTCGAAAGCGCCTTTGTTTAACGGGCCTGTATATTTAGGATTAAGTGAAAGAAAGCAAAAATTCTTTTAAGCTTCTCACCAAAAATTTTAAAATATTGTTTAAATTTGAAAAGTGTTACGTGTGAATTTATATGTCAAAACTTCTATGCTGTGAAAGTTTGATGTGTCTCGAGTTAAATAATCGGAAGTGTGTTAAAGCTGCAAAATTTAGATAAAGTCAAAGCTAAAAAGTAAAAGTTGGTCATTTCAAGCACGGCTTTTCGAACATAAAGACAAAAACGCCCTTAGGTTCAGATCCAATTTACTATTTGTTCACCCAGAATTCCATTTGGTTTCTTAATAATGTGGATATTCAAATTGAGGAAAAAATCAACCTCCGGAATCCAGAATCGATGGGCAATATAAGTTTGGGTTAATATCATGAAAAATCCCAAACTGGTACATTTATAATAAATTTATCCAAAAATATTTTTTTATCACGAAAAATCCCATGACAAATTTACCTAAAACTAATTTTTTGACCACGAAAAATCTCAAACTGGTATATTTATGACAAATTTACCATAAATTGGTACACTCATAACAAATTTACCTTCCATTAATTTCTGTTAAATTGTATTAATACCACGAAAAATCCCAAACTGGCAAACTTGAGACAAACGGAGAATAAAACAAAAAATTAGTACATCCTGTCAATTGTTACGTGTCATCAAACTCAGCAATTTGACAGTAAAATTTGATAGAAACTGACGGAGGGTAAATTTGTCATAGGTGTACAAGTTTAGGGTAAATTTGTCACAGGCGTACCAGTTTGGAGTTTTTCGTGGTATTAACCCTATAAGCTTTCTCATCTGTCTTTTCCTATCTTTTCACCCACAATTTGTCTTGAATATTCTCATCTTCTTTCTTCCGCAGCTTCCTGAATTTACACTCCATTGTTGGATTTTGTAAAAGCGACAGAAGTAATTAAACCGACCGTGAAAATAGCATGGTGCCGCAGAATTACTTAATCTAAATGATATATGATTAGCTACCAAATGAGCAGGCTCAATAAAACCCGTGTGTAGCTTCTTCGAATCCTCAAAAAAATGAAATATCAATAAATTTAACTTCTTTGAATCCTCGCTTGAGGTCTCTAGCGGTGCTCGTTGACAGCTCTCCGGTGGTTGAGGGTTTTGACTTAAAAAAAAGGCAAAAGGGCTTTGCAAATTGTAATTTTTTCAAATATCATTTTAATCAAAGTTGTATCCCAAAGTGTGATTTTACTAAATATTATTTGCATTTTAGAAAACTCATTTAACCTAAAGGCATTTGCATTTTCCCAAAGACATTTCTCAAAGACGAACCAAATGTAGTCCCATGCAAGCCCTACCCAACAAACAAAAGAGCAAAAATTGAAAGATTTCCTTTTTAGCTTTACGAAAACAATAACAAAGGAGGGAGATCAGTAAGAAGGATAAGAAATGTGAAGAAGTCAAGACGACGACGAGGACAACAATAATAAATAAATAAATAAATAAATAGATAAACGAATAAACGAATAGAGATACATCTTTCTTAGAGCTCTAACCAACCTCTTGCTTCACGAAGGAAGTTCAATTTTTTCATTACTCAGTTGCTAAATGCTTTTAGGTTTCATTGGATTAATTTAATTTCAAGAAAAATGAAATTAAATACTAGTAATATAGGTCGCTGTATGCCGATGAACTCCGATCCCCAACATAAGTAACTAATATCGTAAATCACTTGATAAGATTAGGATGCGAGAAGAATTTCAAGTAGATTGAAAATTGAATTTGTATCCTGCTATCTGATTTTCCATTTGCAAACCATCCGTTTCCGTTAAATTTAGGGATAATGACACAAATGGTCCCTGAACTTTGGCTCAATGTGTAATTTGGTCCTTGAACTTTCAATTTGACACAAATGGTCCCTGAACTTTAGCTCAATGTTCACAAATGGTCCATGAACTTTCAATTTGACACAAATGGTCCATGAACTTTTGGTACATGTTCAGACTAGTCCCTGAACTTTAGCTCAATATTCACAAATGGTCCTTGAACTCAAAATAATGGAAGGACCTTGTTGAACATCTCCATATAGTTCAAGGACTAATTTGAACATCTATCAAAAGTTTAGGGACCATTTGTGTCAAATTGAAAGTTCAGGGACCATTTGTGAACATTGAGCCAAAGTTCAAGGACCATTTGTGTCAAATTGAATGTTCAGGGACCAAATTGCACATTGAGCCAAAGTTCATGGACTATTTGTGTCATTTTCCCTTAAATTTATATTGCACTAACTTCCGACACCACCCTTTTTTCGAACGAAGAAAATAAGCTCAACTTCCAACACATCGAAAAGTGTCTTATCTAGTCGCTCCACTGGTTGAACCAACCTTAGGATCCTCATGACGGTCGTTTAATTCATTCCATCACTCCTTTGTTTTTGTTTTTGAGTCTTGTTCTATCAATCGTCACAACGGCACCACATGTCATGCGAAGAGACAAACATAGAGGCAAAGTGAAGTGCGACGCGACGAGCACTTGAGCGAACATTCTCTCAGCTCCATTCTTAACCATTTGTCAAAGATTTACTAAGATTAAAGGTCCATTTATTTCTCGAAAAATAAATAATTTGAAAATACTTTCTGAAAAATGATCATTTGTATTGTCTAAAAAATGATTGAACGAAAAATAATTTCATTATTTACGAAAGTATTTAGACATAAATTTTTATTGAGAATGAAAATATTTTTCACTAGTCAATTCTCTCGGCTGATGTAAGCGATTATTTTTAGAAAAATATTTTAAATTATTTATTTTCTGTGAAAATAAACGTAGCACCGAGAGATTTTCTCTTTTTCTGGGCCTCCGTAAGATTAAGGTGTTTAGAGAAGCTGTAATCGGTTCCTCTTCCTTCCGTAAATAGCTGTGGATTGGGCTCGTCGCTGAAAGCCCTGAAACTGGGGCTGGCTGAACTCACATAAGAGCGCTTTCTCTCACCATTTTCTCGCCCTATAAAACAATGTAATAAAACTTGGGCTGGTCATGGACCATCTCTTTTCTCTCACCATTTTCTTGACTTCTAAACACTAAAAATAAAACTCGGGGTCGTCGCTGACATGTTAAGGTGATCGGAAGAGCTCGAGGCAAAAAATACGAACGAATGAGCAGCTAGCTGGGCCGGATTCGGATCGGTTCGGGCGTCGTATTCCGTTGGCTTACAAACATGGAGATAATTTGCATTGGCAGGAGGATTGAACAAAACGCGATAATCCAAAAATGGGGATGATTTGCACGTATCCGCAGCTCGGTAAATCCTCCCGGCGGAGTGGCTTGTCCGGCCAGTGTGCACACGAGGGATTAGGAAAAGGTGCGGGCATGAGAAATCGAATCCCGCACCTCTTAGTTGTGAGATGCAGTGTCTCAACACCGTGGTATTATAGTACGGGGCAATACTCTTATTACAAAATTCCCGTGCTCTCCCTTACCGCCCGGACGATATTATGTGCTCCCAATAAGATCGGAACCCAAGATCACCAAGATAGGATTAAAGTTGCTTATCATTAGGCTCCGTTTGTTTCGCAGAAAATGAATGATTTGGAAAATATGTTTCTACAAATGATCGCTTGAAATATCAATCAATAAAAAATATAGTCATTATCGACGACAATTTATGTCTAAACCTTTTCGTGGACTTTGAAAATAGTATTTGTATATTTCATTTTTGTAAGCGATACAAGTAATTATTTTTAGAAAAATATTTTCCAAATCATTCATTTTTCGACGAAACAACGGAGCCTTCTTATGAAAATATTTTGATTCCCAATACATAGGTCATGCATAACATGAGAGAAACATTGTAGTGAAAATAACAAACTTTATTTACTTAGTTATTGAATGAGTGCTCGGGCATTTATTAATGAAATCCTTACTAAAATAATTTTTATTTAACAGTTACCAAAATAACAAGGATTTTTTTCAATATCCTTACTAAATGGTTTTCTTCAAGGGATAATGATATGAATGGTATCTAAACTTTAGCCCAATGTGCAATGTGGCCCATATATTTTTAATTTGTTCTATGTGGTCCGTGAGTTTTACCTTAATATGCAATATGGTCCTTGAACTTTTAATTTGTTCAATGTGATCCTTGGACTTTTAGTACGTATTTAATTTAATTCATGAACTATATAAAAATGTTCAAAGTCGTCCTTCTATTAAATCAAGTTTAAGAACAACATTTGACATTTTCATATAATTCAAGAACTAATTTGAATATGTACCAGAAATCTAGGGACCACATGAACAATTTAAAAGTTCGGGGATCACATTTCACATTGGATTAAAGTTCATGAACCATATTGAACAAATTAAAAGTTCATGGACCATATTGTACATCGGGTCAAAGTTCAGGGACCATTTTGTCATTTTCCCTTTGTTCAATTAGTCTATATAAATATGCACACAGTGTATTAGAAGAAAATTTGGCTAGACGTGCAAATCATAGGATTCTCATTAGTTTTATATGATTTTCTGGAATTGGTTATTCTACTAATCGAGAGGTGAGACGACAATTATGTCTTGAAACAAATGATATGTAGTTGGCGATATTTCATATTCTTTAGAGCAAACAAAATTCAAATATGAATTTTTTTCCCGTTATATTGCCTTTTCAGATTGGCTGTTTGGGGCATCTTCTTAGAACTTCTGCCTTTTACTTCTTGCTTTCCTCTAAACTTTTGGAAACAAACAAAATTTTAAGCTTTCAAATACATAGTTAATCATATAATTAATTTCACATGTTGAGATCTTTATGTTTTCAAAGATTTTGGGTGTTTGGTTAAATGAAAAATACAAGAATTGAGGAAAAAAAGGACGATTTTTTTAAAAAGTAGAAATGGATTTTCTCCAGAGGCTCTATTCCCGGTAATTCACTTATTTATTGCAAAGCACTCTTTAAAGGATGGCAATGACGTTACGCTGTTATTAATTATGATTGGGAAATATGATAATGAAAAATCTCGCCACTCAACTCCTAAGTCCCATCATTGTCTTTCCACCTAATTGTGATAATGCGGGCCCTTGCATGCATAGTGAAATTTGAGTTGGAGTAATTTAATAGAAGTACCTTGCTTTTTAGTATTAGTTGAAAGGTCCTTCATTTGTTTATACTACAAAAAATCATTCTAATACAACCTTTCCACGCGTTTGCTCGTAGAACATGTTTGATTAAGATTGATTTAAGTTATGGATTTTGTTCACAAGTGTCCCCGTAGCACTATTTAAGATAACTCGAATTGAAGACAACACTTTCCAAAATACTTTGATAATGGAAGAATTGCACTTTCGAACAAAATCAATAACTTCAAATAATAAATTCTGTAATTTCTTAATTACATTTAATTAGACTTAAGAAGTTCTTGGACTGACCGTTTAATATTTTGCAAAAAGCTATTATGTTTTTCATACTCCTTTGAAGGGATAGGCTTACCAGCTACCACTCATCAGGTGGACAATTACGTGGCACGTGTGGAAAACTCCTCTGGGGAGCTTAACCTATTTTGAGGACATCATTCATCAATTTGTGCGTTTCAATTAATTGTGGATATCGCTATTTGGAGGAGGAGGTGGTTGGGAGGATGGTTGTTGTTCCAACCCTCTTACTTTTATGTCGATCCTGTTCGGTCCTCGCACCATTACGTCAAGCCGGTCGTATTGAATCGAATATTTTAGGATTGATTAGTTCGGAGAATAAATAGAATGCGAAAGGTAGTAATATACTTGGGATGCGCAGCGGTTCTATGATCTCTTTAGCGGATCAAAGGAAGAATTACTAAACCATGATATTAAACAATTATCCGCAAACCCTATGTACTGATCATGTTATTGACTTGGTGCAATTGCGATTAATACGGAGTTTGGTCGAAATAATTAGGAAGAAAAGGAGAGATGGAAAGATTACGAGATAGTAAAGTCGATTTTATGCTCGTTTATATTCTCTCCAAATTTATGGAGGGATTAGGAGGGATTTGTGTATTGATAAGCAAACTTTTTTTTCATCTCGTTAGACATTTATTTTAAATCTATTTCACAAAAAAATATATATGTCGTAATACTTTATTCTCATTTTTTCCCTCATTAGCATCCAAACAATGTCATAACCCAATCATTTCAAATCTTTCTTTTTTCTCACAATTATTCGAATTCATTCTTTTCCTTCCTAATCACCACTTGCGGTAAAGTGTAAATATCCATTTTCCTATAACTTTGTTCATGAGATTGCCAAGGTTAGCTAGCTTACTTCATGTGAGATTAACAATATAAATTGAAGTAAAATTGATAATTTTTAATCATAACTAAAGCTTAATTGATCTCATCATTCTAATGCACTAATAGTTTACGTCTAAACTATTTGATAAACGCCAACCAAACAGAAAAAATATTTGATAAACAAATTGCATATCTCAATGGAGGAATCTCGACGTAGTAGGTGCCAGATGGTGTGTTCCTATAGGCTATAACTGTTAAAAGAAATTAGGTTTTCATTAAAATAATGACACTATATCAAGGGATATCCTAGTATTATCCCTAACTCATTCCTTGCTTGAATTTAATAAACCCACTATATGAAGACAGTTTTAAAATCGCTTTCTTACAGCGCTTACTCTCTGAATTCACTTAAGTTAGTGGTATTGTCATTTGTAGATGTAGATAGTGAAAGAGGCTAAAATTTGGCCACGTGATTAACCAAAGTATAAAAAAAAGTCCAATTGCCACGTCAAAGCCAACAGTGCCACGTCGAACGGCCAATATCCATGTCAGCGATTTCCGATCAAAATTGACCGGATTGACTATATTGGTACTAATGCAAAAATATTTATGACTGAATTAGTATCGATATAATAGGCTTATGACTTTTTTTTTTTGTACTTTTCCTTATAAAGACGGAGTTTTGAAATTGCTTTCTTATAGCGCGTCGTCTCTGTATTCACCGACGCCAATGGTATATATATATATAGATAGAGAAGGAGGCAAAACTTTGGCTACGTGATTAGGTTTTGATTAAAACGGCGGCTCTTTTTGCACCTCCTCTTGTAGTATTTTATGGCCTCTTCGTGTCTATCTTATTTGAGGCATTCGTACTTCCTTCATGTTCGCGATAAAATAAGCCATTTTTGACCTGACGTATGATGTAAACCTTGTTAAGAACGTGCGAAGGACAGGTTCACTGACATGCTCTCAACTACATTTGTGTGCACTAAACCTCAATGCTGGCGAATCCCACCCAGATCAACCGCAATTAAATAAGGGGAAATCATATTGGCTTGCACGCTTTTCCGGAAAAGAACTATTCACCCAACTTCTCCTTTTCGGAAATATACAACTCATTTCGTGTTTGTCCCAAATTAAGCATAATCTCCAGCCATCAGTGTTCCCATTTCATGGTATCTCTCCTTATATTTTTGAAGTGAACCCAAAAGAACATGTTTTGGTAAGTCTCACTTTCATTCACTGATAACTTAACTTATCATGCATTCATCAACCCTCTATAGCCTTCATAATTGAACGTGAATTTGCATTTTCATGGTTCATCGAGGGACCCAACCGTAGCGTGAGAACTCGGTCCGAAAGTCGATTGTCGCACGTTAGTAGTCTTGTTTTCCTTCACCATCTTGATCTGAAAGTTGGAAAGGCCAATAACAATGATAACTTATTGCATAGATTGTTTAGTTTTGAGGGTAAATGCCGTGCTTCCGCAAAATATGGGTTGACTGAGACTTGGTGGGCATTGCTTATGAGAGAATGCAAGCGATGGAAGTGAGTGGCAAGACTTCTTATAAGCCTCAGGTTCGCATGATTGCCTCGACCCAAACCGGGAGGAACGGATCTAGAAATTTTTCTTAGCGGGAGCAAAATTCGGTCAATGATTATTTTTGTAGTTGATATAGTATTCCCAATCTTGAGCTTAAAACGTATGATAAAGTTTCACATTTTTGTAGGTTTTTCCCCCCTTTGACACTACACTTTTCAATATCCCTAATATCGTTCATTTAGTTTTATCAATTTGTGGGGTCAAATTCACATCAAAACATTTATTGTTTGCGTAAAAATTGTCAAAAAAATCATAAACCTATTGTATTTTTACCAATTTAATCCTAAACCTTTTAAATTTGTCAATTGAGTCATAAACCTTTTGCGTTTGTATCAATTTAGTCATAAACCTTTTAAATTTACCAATTGAGTCCTAAACCTTTTGTATTTGTGCCAATTTAGTCCTTTTGACCGGCTGGCACTGACATGGATAATTTTTAATAATATTTTTCAAAATTTTTGAATTTTTAATAATTTTTATAATATTTTTCGTCTTTTCCCCTTTCTTTTTCTTCTTTTTCCTATTCTTGGTCAGCAAAGGGCTAGCTACCAACCATCGCTTGTGGTTGGCCTAGTTGACCCTTGCTGGGTGTTACCTTGGCCCAGGCGAGGCGAGGGCTGGCCTCGCCAAATCTGGTGAGGCCGACCCTCGCCCAGGCCACGACAGCCTCGACTGATGCCAGGCAACATCGCCGTGGCCTGGGCGAGGGTGAGGTGACACTCGTTCAGTGTTGCCTAGGCCAAGGCGACGCCTGGCGAGGTCAACCCAGTGAGGGTCGACTAGGTCGGCCATAGGCAGTGGCCGGCGGCTAGCCCTTCGTCGGCCAATAATAGGAAAAAGAAGAAAAAGGAAAGGAAAAAGAAGAAGAAATATATAAAAATTATTTAAAATATTATTAAAATTGTTCACATCAATGCCGACGACACCATGTTAGTGCCAGAAATGCCAAAAAAATTGAATTGACACAAATATAAAAGGTTTAGGACTCAATTGGCAAACTTAAAATATTGAATACTGAATTGGCAAAAGTACAATAGGTTTAGGACTTTTTTGACAATTTTTTTAAATTGTTCACTTTCATATTTCCAGAAATATTTAGTGGGGGAAAAAGTTAATTTGTTATTTTGCATCACTTGAAAATCATAAACTATTACAAAGTTTTTGAAAAGTTGACTGGGGGCTCCTAAATTTAGACCTAGGTCTGCCACTGTAGATTAGAGATCCTCAAAATTTGGGAAATGAGATACGGTGCCTTACCGCTACCGGAGATCATGAAAAAAAAAGTGTATTTTAGGTTGCGTGGACAATCTGGTGTATCTCATGAAAACGGTACATGCACTTTTGTCGGGTTTCCTCTAATTATGATTTGGTGCTCATTAATTTGACTTTGACAGCAACCTAGACAAACAGAGATACTACTTATGTACTGTAGTTGTACACGGAGAAAATCATCAATTCACTTTTGATCCTATTGTACAGATATTAATTCAATCATAAATTTTTTAATTTTGTCCAGTGCAGTCCTAAATCTTTACACGAGATTTTAATGTAGTCAATCTGGCTATTTGATGCTGAAAAACATTGATTTGGCAGTCCAAATAGAACGTAGGGTCAAGTAAAGTTGTCTATGTCAACATATCACGCATGATGACAGGAGATGACCGAAAGCCTCATAAGCAATTCCCGGCAATAATTAGTTGTGATGACTATATTGAAATTTCGCTCAAAGTTTTAGGACTGCACTTGGCAAAACAAAAAAAGAGATAAGTATATTGAACTTCCTAAAACTTATTACAAAAGTGCAATTTAATCCTAATTTTTTGAAAGTCTTAAGACTTGATTGCACTTTTGCGCTAAGTTTTAGGACTTGATTGCATCTTTTGAAAGTTTTAGGACTCGATTGTATTTTTTAGATAAATTTTATGATTTGATTGCACTTTTTGAAAGTTTAGAACTCGATTGCACTTTTGTGACAAGTTTTAGGATTTCCAGTGCACTTATCCAAAAAAAAAGAGAGGACTAAATTGGTATCCATACAATGGATTTAGGACTGATTTGGTAATGGTCCTGTTGTACATGAACCTAAATTGTTTATGTAGTTTTGTTTTCCATTATTTCAAATGTTAAGCTACAATGCATAAAGAACATTTTGAGTAATATCAACTTTGCCCCTAATTTCAATACACTGAAGGGTTATGCTATTTCTAAAAGTTCGGCGAGTCGAGTAATTAGGAGAATCAGTTTGCGGAAACGAGAATAAGTTGAGCAAGAATCCAGTCGAGGAAAAGTTTAGAACGAACAACCTATCAAACTTGACTTAAAAGTCTATTAAAAAGAGTAGTTTCAAGTCAAATGCATAAAAGAGGACAACAATTGTACTTTTTCCGTTCATGAACTTTTCGCCTTTCCTAATGAAGTCCCCCCGTACTTTTCATTTATCTAACTAAGTCCTCTACTTTTGCAAGTTTTCTAATCAAGTCATTTTAGATACTAAATCCGGCTGAATCCAGCTATTATGGGCCGTTGGATGAGGCTATAGTGCAACGTAAATAAAATTTTTCCAACGTGGACGTTTGTATTTCCTATATTTTTATCCATTGTTAGAATTCAACATCGGTTAAATTTCTCCACCTATGCCTGCACATTTTCGCCAGCCCGGGGCAATGGTGGCTGACTGTTGCCAAGCCCAAGCGAGGCCTCACTGGCCCAAAGTTTTAAAATTCCTTGCTCGAGCCGGCGGGCTCACCCAAATTTGGGTCACGTCGGCCCTCACTTGGGGCTGGCGACCATCGAGTTAGGCCTCGCCGGCCCCAGGCAATGGCCGACAACCCTCACTAGGCTCGAGCAAGGCCTCACAGGCCTTAAGCGAGGATCAATGATCCTCTCTAGGCTTGGGTGAAGGCCTACGTCGCCCATATTTGAGCAGCCTTGCCTGAGCCTAGGAAGGGTTGTTGGCTTGGGGCTAGCGAGGGTCGGTCACCCTCGCCCAGGATTGGCGAAGTGAGTTGGCCCCTTCGGTGATGGGCGGCGGCGAAAGTGGCCCCCACTAGTGAGGTTGTGTGATATCCTGAAATTTCAGTATTTAATAATGAAATTCAAAATGATTTTTTACGAGGTAATTGCCTAAAGAATTAAGTTGCTTAATATCGATGTGTGTAGAATGATCGTATTTAAATTCGCGGTCATATTATTTGTAGAAAAAGGCCAATACGTTTTAAGATCCGTGCTTAGTGAGATTCGGAGCCTGAGAATCTGAATTAATATTTTCTTAGCAACCGAAATTGTTTATTGATATTTCTCGTGGAATCAAATCATTTTTCGGACATATCGATAAATTTTGGGATTCATAATTGATGTTATCGAGTCTTAGAGTTTAAATTCGAGCCTCAGAGTTTATATTGAAATTTTCCTAGCGACCGAAATGGGTTTACAAATGATTTTGGAAAATTTAAGATATTTTCCACAAGTACCAATATTCCGAACAAATAGTTTTAGTATTCTCATATTGTTTTACTAATATTTTAGTAACCTATAACACATAATTATTTGGTACTAAGCGTTTGATGGGTTTCAGCCACTTCCTATTCCTTTTCCCAACATGATAGTCATGCTTTGGGTTGATACAATGAACTTGGCTATATGACATTATATCTTACATTATTGCACATAAATGCTTTGGGGTGACTCACACGTTTGCTTGGCTAAGAAAGAGAAGACCAAGATTTCTCCTAACCTCTTGTGGCTAAATTCGTTAGATCACTTGTGCTTAGCTTTTAGGGTCATCATTTTCTTCCTCAAAATATCTTCTTATGGCAACTTCCCGTTGGACCACTTGTGCTTAGAATTAGCCAAGCAATTATTACACCTAAACTTGGCTAACAAGCCTTCTCTTATTTGCTCTTGAAAATCACCTTGGCCGAAGAATGGAAGGAAAGCTCTAAAGTAAGAAAATTCCCTCACCTATCTTTAACCTTCCCCTTTTTCGTTTCCAAATCTGCGAGTGAAGCGGAGATCCCACGATCGCGATTTTCAGATTTCTTCCTTCAGACTTTGATTCGGTAAAACATTGATTTCAACCACTTTTCTTCAATGGTTTTCTTGTCGCTTTGGAAGTAAAGAATCGTTGATTTTGGTTTTGTTTATTTGTTTGAAGGTGACTCAAATGTTTAAGTTTTCGGATCTTGAATCGAGGTAAGTAAAATCTCTAGGCGTTAAGTTAGATTGATCTAATTAACACTTAGACTTTGTTGATTGGTATGTGACTTTGATCGTAATCGAATGTGATGTCAAGAGTGATTGTGTGAAATAATGTAATGATGTTGTGGTGGTTGATTTGATGAGTGATATTATGTCATGAAGGTGTTTGTTGAATTTTCTTAAGGCGTGGTAATTATGTGGTGTGTAAAAATACTGCATCTGAGATGTTCAACTTAAGCGTGTTCTGCATAATCTGAACGTGTTGTGCGTTTGAGGTATAAAGTTTGATTTGTTGCATTGAGGTACAGAGTTTGAGTTGTTGTATTTGAGTTTGTATTCTGTATCTGAATGTGTTTACTGCATCTAAGATGTTCAACTTGAGCGTGTTTTGCATAATCTGAATGTATTCTGCATTTGAGGTATAAAGTCTGAGTTGTTGTAGTTAAGGTACAGAGTCTGAGTTGTTATATCTGAGCTTGTATTCTGCATTTGAGCGTGTTTACTGCATCTGAGATGTTCAACTTGAGCGTGTTCTGCATAGTCTGAGCGTATTACGCATATGAAGTATAAAATTGCATTTGAGGTACTGAGTCTAAGTTGATGTATTTGAGCTTGTATTCTGTATCTGAGCGTGTTTACTGCATTTGAGATGTTCAACTTGAGCGTGTTCTACATAGTCTGAACGTATTCTGCATCTGAGGTATAAGTTTGAGTTGTTGCATTTAAGGTACAGAGTTTGAGTTGTTGTATCTGAGCTTGTTTACTGCATCTGAGATGTTAATTTTACATCTGAGGTATAGAGTCTGAGCTGATGTGATAAGTCCAAGTTGTTGATTTGATGTTATTAGCTTGATGTGTTGCATCAATGCGCCGAGTATGATGTACATGAGATGTGAACGAAGATAAGTAAGTCATTATAATTAATTACATAAGATAAAACAACCGTGAAGCTCGGTATAGGACGAGCCAAGTGGGACACCTATAAAAACCGTGAGACTTGGTATGAGACGAGTCGAACGGACCCTTCGTATGTGTGTGGTTTTGGGGATGAACCATGCGGAATCTGCTGGGCCTGTAACGACTTGGTCCGATGAGGGCGGGGAGTGATCGCCGGAGCGAGAGGGCCCGGACAAGGTGCGGCTCCTGACAGGCTTCTAAGATGGCGAAGGGGGCAGGAATGAACCAGAACACACACCGAAAAAGGGTAGGAGTAAGTGTTAAAATACACTAAAGTGTTATAACTAAATTTAATGTGTAAAGTCTGAGTGATTGCATATAAAGTCCGAGTGATTGTAGGTAAAGTCTGAACGACCGCATGTAAAGTCTGAGTGATTGTATATAATAGAAAGTCTGAATGATTGCATGTAAAGTCTGAATGATTGCATATAAAGTCCGAGTGATTGCAGGTAAAGTCTGAATGACCGCATGTAAAGTCTGAGTGATTGCATATGATATAAAGTCTGAGTGACTGCATGTAAAGTCCAAGTGATTGCAGGTAAAGTCCGAGTGACTGCATGTAAAGTCTGAGTGACTGCATTTTGACATGTAAAGTCTGAGTGACTGCATGTAAAGTCTAAGTGACTGCATTCTGACACGTAAAGTCTGAGTGACTACATATGATGTAAAGTCTGAGTGACTGCGTGTAAAGTCTGAGTGACTGCATATGATGTAAACTCTGATTGGCTGCATGAGTATATTTATATGTATGTTGAGAAGTATGAAAATGAGCATTTCATGAGAGTAAGATAATTCCGTCGCCCCTAAATTGAATGGTGACGATACCTTGGAATAGAGATGTCCCATAGTGTTGGGATGCCCCCGGGGAGAGTTTCGGGATGCCTCTGGAGTCGAGATGCCCCTATTGTGTGATATGGGATGCCTCGTGGGCGGATGTTGTGGGATGCCTCGGAATTGAGATGCCCTATAGTGTTGGGATGCCCGATGGAGTTCGGGAGGAAATGAAAATGTGAATATGCATGCGCTTGTGTATACTTATAATTGTATTATTAAAACACTAGGTGATACTGGTACATTATAAAGCGTTGGTCTTCGCATGCATTGAATAAAACATGTTATGTGATATTACTATTGATTTGCCATCGACTTCAAAGGTAAAGCATTTGTCATGCATTCATTATATATTGGTAATGTATTGAATTCGCATTGCTTGTTATGTATTCATGTTGTATGTTGTACTAGGTTTGAGTGTAAGATGATCTCCTACCTTAAACCTAGGGTATTCATTTACTGGGTTTCAACTCATCTTTTATTTTTCAGTCTTGTAGAATGTTGAAGAGAACGAGACGAGACTGAAGGCCACTAGCCCCAAGTTGGATGGTGGTTTGGTTAATGCTTAGGCATGTTCTGAGTTAGTGTGGGAGTAAAGGCGCTAGTAAACCAACCTTCTTCTCATAACTTTGTATTTTGTATGATATTCAGATGATGAACTAAAGTTATAAATTCTGAGGTTCAATATAAATATAGAAACTTATGCACTCATGCGAACTTTTCTTGTAAGGGGATGTTTGTATGATTTAGCTTCCGCATGCTAATAAATGAAAAAAAAAAAATATACACATGTTTCGGGTGACGTTTTGGGGCGTCACAGCTTGCCATTCTTTTTCTTTTTTCTTTAAATAAAAGAATAGCTTTTTAAAGTTCTTAAATAATTTAAATAAAATTTAGAGAAGAAAATAATAAAAAAATGTCACGTATGAAAGATAAATTGATTTAAAAAATGCAACGTTAGCATTTCCTATTAGACAATTGACGGTATTAATAGAAGGGTTCAGTTACATTAATTTGATAAGTTTTAAGACTTGATTGTACTTTTTGAAAATTTTAAAACTCAATTGCACTTTCGCGACAAGTTTCAAAACTTCTAATGCACTTATCCTTAAAATTTATAAAAGTAGAATGATTTAATCTGATAATTTAAATCAATCAAACTTGATTTTAAAAAAAAAAAAGCGAAAAAATATGTAGTAGAGAAGCAGAACTTTTCCTTAAAGATGCTACTTTAGGAGACTCCTTCCAACTCCAACATAAAAAAAGGAAAAAACAAGAGTTTTGGCCTTCGAGGGCACAAAATAATACAACCCCTGTTTTCTTCCAATAACAATTCATCCCAAATAAAATCTTATTTATATATCGAAAAATGTTAAAGCTTCATTTATTTCATAAAAAATTAGTAATTTAACAAAAAAATTTTAAAAAATAATCATATGTATTGCTTGAAATAATTAATCAATAACAATATATTTATTATCAACAATAATTTTCATCTAAATATTTAGGTAGATGATGAAGATTTTTTTTATCATGCATTTTTATAAGAAATTATTTTTTAAAAAATTTCAATTCATTTATTTTTCGTAAAGAAAAGGAGCCTAATTTTAATCGTGATGTTTTTACCTTTTAACCTACCGACAGACAGACCAATAATTAATCAAGTCGAAATGACCTGTAGGCTGTACATGACATTTAGATTGCACGTGTCCTGGTCCCCATAATCAGGAGCTTGCATTGCTGGAAAAGGTGCCATTTCTTTCTCTCCTGGTTTTGGCTAAGCTCGAAAATGCAAACCTAAGCAAATCTCACATGCTTTTGGCTATTTTCTGGCACCAATCCAAGAGCTCTAATCGCTCATCGCCCCGAGACACCATGGCAACCGCACCTATTGATGAATTTGTGACATTTGTCCCTTAAATTTGTTGTCATCATTTCGTGGAAGAGACGGTTTGACCTTGAGTCAATTATACATTTAAAGTCACCGATAAAAAGAAATTAATGAAAGAAAAGTTCACGTCAATGCCAACATGCCACGTAAGACTGACAACATCCACGTCAGTGATTTCTAGTCTAAATTGATTAGATGGACTGAATTGATATTAATGTGAAAATGTTTAGAACTAAATTAATCCAATTGAAATGTTTGGAATGGAATTGGTACCAATGCAATAGGTTAAATTTTTTTTTGACACTTTTTCCCCGCTGGAAGTGATAACATGGAGAAAACGGGAAATTACCTGTTCAAATCTAAACTTATCGTATGGATGTCAATTCAATCCTAAATTTTTTTCATTTTGTCAATTTATATCATAAACTTTTGCGCAAAATTCTAATGTAGTTCTTCCGATCAATTTTCGCCGAAAATCACTGATGTAGCAGCCATATAGGGATAGTTTGCACCTATGTTGTTCAATTATATATTTATATATTTATTTTTATATATAATTTGTACTAGGATTCCGCGCTTATTTTGTTCAAAAGTGGATTATTCAAATGAAATAGAACACAAATTAATAAACACATTGTATTTAAAACGTGTATTCCAATCACACAACTGAAAAAGTTTACGCCCGTGCAACGCATGGGTGTTGTTGTGAACTTTCCGATTTATTTCACCAAGGAAAGCTAATGGATTAATGTGGACTCTTCTAAACCCATACCAATTGCAACTTTGGGTTTTTAATTTGATCATCTAAACATGCAAATCAATTCAATTTGGAGTTGCCACAAATTTATTATGGGTCGATTAGAAACCCAAGTAAAATGTGCTGCGAATAAGAGATTTCATGGATTTGGGGACTTGGTTATGCTAGATAAATGTAATGCCCTTTTGGTATCTTTTCTCTTTATTTTAAAAATATTTTGCAAGCAGTCTTGATCAATTTTAAGTCTAAACCACTAACATGTGAAATGTGATCATGTGGGTGCACAAGCAATAATTTAAAACTCAATAAATCAAAGCAATAAAAAATTGCTAGAAAGGGAAAAAGAACCTTGATGTGTTAAGTAAAGCAAATGCAAAGCTTTACTACTAAAAGACAATGCATTCTTGTTTAACTCGATCTAATTATAATGTAGTTTATGTGGGCTTATTACTACTAAAAGACAATGCTCTTGAAATGTATATATAATTTAGCAATATTTTTGTTTAAGGGTCAGGGTTAATCCCTAATTTTTTTTTATGTAATGACAGGGGTTGTCTTCGACCAAAAAAAGAAAAAAAAGAAAGGGGTTGTCAAAATTTAGGTGTCTATATGTATATTACTAATTGCTAGAATGCTAATTCAAGTTGGTAATATGAAATACTATGATAATTGGGTTATAAGCCCCTTATTCATCTAGTTGTAGATAAAGTTTCTTTAGTGGTTACTTTCTTAAGTGAATTTTGAGTTATGTCTCGAGTGTGTTTGTAATGGCATTCCGTATGTTTGTAATCGTGTTCAATATGCTTTCAATAATAGAAACTCGTTTTCATGTTTAATGTGGACTTAATGTCATTGAGTTTAAAAGGCTTTAAATAAAAATAGTATGTTTTCATGTCTAATGTATATATATAATGTAGAAAGAACCGGATTATTTTAGTATCAAAGCCGTGTTAGATTATTTTTATAATGGATAAAAATTGTATGGATGTTTTATTTTGATGAACATCGGGAAGTCACTAGAATTAAAAATGATGAATCAAATATAGTAACCTCTAACTATGATGAATATATTCGTTGAGTATTCTTATTTCTTCCAGTATCACATGGGATGAAAGTACTAATATATTCACGAGATTTAGATCACTATCATCCATATGAAACCGTTCTAGTATGCAATTAACGGAGAGATTGATCCTTAGGGGCTAAATTGAAAAGATTGAAGAAAGTTAGGGAAATTATAGATTTTTTATTACTTATAGGGAGCAAGTTGATCAAAACGAATTTGAAGGACAAAACTGAAAGTTTTGACGAAATATTCTTTAACGGAGTTGTGGTCATAGAGTAAATTTGTTCAAGTTGTACAAGTTAGGGAGCTTTTAAGATGCATTAAAATTTTTAATGTAAATTATTCGAGAGGACATAATTTAGGGCTTTCCTTTGGTTGTAGGCTTTTCTGATTTTCGCTATAAGGGCATTTTCTAAGTGCCATGCGACCTCAATAATTAAATAGAGCCACGTCAACATTTTTAAGTCATTCAAATTAGACGGACCTCGCCTGTGGCCGGCATTCTCGCCAGCCCACAGTTGAGAAAAAAAAATCAGAAAAAAAAATCAGAAATTTTTTTAAAAAATTGTCAATATTAGTATCAGTCGTGCCACGTAAGACAACCAACGTTTATGTCAACAATTGTCAGCCAAAACAGGTTGGATGGGCTACATCGACAAATCATCAAAAGATTAATGATTCAATTGACGCAATTGAAAGGTTTACGAAGTATAGATCCAATAAGACATGAATTTTTGTTTTTTTAGTACTTTTCCCATCTATCGCAACGGTCAATGCACGTGAGAACTGACACTAGGTATGTCAAGACTCATCTATAAAATCGATATACCTCCCTACGCAATGTACGCATTCCTCATGAGAAAACGGACCTAACGAAATCTACCTGTGCGTGGACCGTTTCCCCTTTTAAAGAATTTTGGTTAACATGCAAAAGCAATCATTAGCAGTCGAATGGTCAGAACGGATGTCCTACCGATGCCCAGTTCTCTTTCGGACCCCACAAGTTGTGAACACGTGTTTCGTTTTGTTTGGTCATCAGTTGGGGGATTTACATTAATACCACCACCATACGAAACTTAAGAACCTGTCGTAAAGGACAGACTCGTCACGAACCGAGAATTACAGGAATCCTTAAGTTACATTCCGGTTGATCCCAGGTTCTCAACGCCCCCACCATTAATCCAACCGTCCATGCCCCAAATATACGAGGCAGATAAACAGATAATAGTTTCCAGGAGCACGACTGTCGATCTAGCTAGTTATATATATCCAGAACGCTTCGATTTTTCCCGCTCTGAATTCGTTTCGACGTAACCCATGAAAGAAGAGAGACAGTCCACTTTCATGGTTTTGAAAGCAGGCGGCGCTAGGGTTCCCCTAGAACCCGACTATTCCTTGTTTAGTATTTGATGACATGGGCACAATGCAGGAACACCTCGAAACCGTAAGTTGCCCGACATATCATTGTTTTTTTTGCCAAAGACATATCATTGTTTTAGGAGCCGGTAAATTTCTCATTTGGGGAGCGGGACTAAAGTCGAAGCCGCTCCTCGCATTGCAAAACATCAAATCCACAAAAATCAACGTATTTATATTCCAGATGCATGGGCGTGGAGACTCGGCTATTTGGAGGACCATGGAACAACCATGCAAGCTCGATGAACTGATTAATTCCAGATCTCTATCCTGTGTAGGTAGTCGTGGCTTAGAGTTGTTTGCACATAGTTAATGGGATTCGTACAAGTGACCTTCATTTTCTAAACTGGAAATCCACCTAAGGGATTGAAAGTATAAGGCTATCTTAGCAATGGCATATAGGGGTAACAGATTCATACTGAAAATACTAGACCAGATGATGCAGGCATCCTGTGCGACATGTTATGATCAATTAGCCGCCTACAGAATGGAAAGTTTTAACGAGGAGTTTGTCTCGAATGTGTCTGCTCTGATTACGAGACAGTACATTCTTGTTCATGTTTCACCTGCGTACGTAAGCTAGAGACCGAAACAAGGCAAGACTTTCACACTTGCCAGCGGGACTTTTTACATATACTGATCACATCGTACACGAGATCGTAATGGAGCATACGATGGGGGTATCGCAGTAACTTCCTGTGGCATCTTATGTTGTATCGAGGTTTCACCATTGGGGTTTGCTTTAACCTAACATGGTGATCGCCTTTGCTCAAGCGATCACGGACTCCCCTCTCTAGGTTTCGTGCCGTGAGATACAAAAACCCACACGAATTGAAAATTGTTGGAGAAACCAAGAGGAGGGGTCAACACATGTTACTCAGAAGCCCTCGTGTCGGTTTTCCGCTTTTGGTTTTATTGCTCTTTCTCTTCATGGAACCGCTGGACATATGCTCTTTTTCGAGCATGAGCTCCCGCATAATGGGATGTCATCAATAACGTCTTTCCACCCCCCCAACGTGCGATGCCAAGACAATCCAACCCATCCGCCGAACGAAATCAATAGTTCCTTCGATTCACCCCCTCAAAAAGAGCTTGCTTCATTAATTGAATTCGTCGTCCAAAGGCTACGGCTCATTAAAGAAAATCAGATCACCTTCCGAAAATAACTAGATGCTTTGAGAGAGAGGGGGGGCTTCCGTCATTGGGTGAACCAACAAAGCTAAGGGGAGGGCCGAAAGATGGTAAGGAGCACAAGTTACCGTGACGGATACACCCAACAAATAGCTGAATTAGTTGGGGGTTTAGAAGATGCATCCGTGTGAGGAATGGAGAGAGAGAGAGAGAGAGAGAGATAGAGAGAGAGTGAGTGTGTTATGAAATGAATGGGTAGCCCATAGTCAATATTAATTAAGTGGGGGGCGTTGAGTGAGGGGAGTACCCTCCGCATTTAATCCCTTCATCTGCCTCCCATTCAATTGCCTCACCACCCTCGCTTGCCTCGCCTTTATATCTCTCTCCAATACTCACTCCCCCCTCTTCACTACAAGACGCAGTCTCTCTCTCTCCCCCTCTCGGACACGATGCCTAGGAGCCTGCCGGACTTCTCCAACTCGGTGAAGCTCAAGTACGTGAAGCTTGGGTACCAGTACCTGGTGAACCACATTATCCCCCTCACCCTCCTCCCCGTCATGGCGGGTGTCCTGCTGGAGGTCCTCCGCCTCGGCCCCGACGAGATCCTCGGCCTCTGGCGCTCCCTCCACTTCGACCTCGTCCAGATCCTCTGCTCCTCCTTCCTCGTCATCTTCGTCGCCACCGTCTACTTCATGTCCAAGCCCCGCACCATCTTCCTCGTCGACTACGCCTGCTACAAGCCCCCCGTCACCTGCCGCGTCCCCTTCTCCACCTTCATGGAGCACTCCCGCCTCATCCTCAAGGACAAGCCCAAGAGCGTCGAGTTCCAGATGCGTATCCTCGAGCGCTCTGGCCTCGGCGAAGAGACCTGTCTCCCCCCCGCCATCCACTACATCCCGCCTAGCCCAACCATGGAGGCCGCCCGCGGCGAGGCCGAACTCGTCATCTTCTCCGCCATGGACGCCCTCTTCCAAAAGACCGGCCTTAAGCCCAAGGACATCGACATCCTCATCGTCAACTGCAGCCTCTTCTCCCCCACGCCCTCCCTCTCCGCCATGGTCATCAACAAATACAAACTCCGCAGCAACATCAAGAGCTTCAACCTGTCCGGCATGGGTTGCAGCGCCGGCCTGATTTCCATTGACCTCGCCCGCGATCTCCTCCAGGTCCACCCCACCTCCAACGCCGTCATCGTTAGCACCGAGATCATCACCCCGAATTACTACCAGGGCAACGAGCGGGCCATGCTGCTGCCCAACTGCCTGTTCCGCATGGGCGGCGCCGCCATCCTGCTGTCGAACCGTCGGTCCGACCGGAGGCGGGCCAAGTTCCGGCTGGTGCACGTGGTGAGGACGCACAAGGGGGCTGACGACAAGGCGTACCGGTGCGTGTTCGAGGAGGAGGACAAGGAGGGCAAGGTGGGGATATCGCTGTCCAAGGACCTGATGGCGATTGCCGGGGAGGCGCTCAAGTCCAACATCACGACAATCGGCCCGCTGGTGCTGCCGGCGTCGGAGCAGCTGCTCTTCCTGCTGACCCTCATCGGGCGCAAGATCTTCAACCCCAAGTGGAAGCCGTACATCCCGGACTTCAAGCAGGCGTTCGAGCACTTCTGCATCCATGCAGGCGGACGGGCGGTCATCGATGAGCTCCAGAAGAACCTGCAGCTGTCGTCGGAGCACGTGGAGGCCTCACGGATGACACTGCACCGTTTCGGCAACACATCGTCGTCCTCGCTGTGGTACGAGATGGGGTACATCGAGGCCAAGGGGCGGATGAGGAAGGGGGACAGGATTTGGCAGATCGCGTTTGGGAGCGGCTTCAAGTGCAACAGCGCTGTGTGGAAGTGCAACCGGACCATCAAGACTCCCAACGACGGGCCATGGGCCGATTGCATCGACCGATACCCGGTCCACATCCCCGAGGTAGTCAAGCTCTGAGTGGCCGAGAGGGATGGAAAAGAAGAAGAAAGACAAAGAAGAATTATATCATTGAGCCATCAAGCAAAAAGGGTTTGATTGGTGGATTCGGATTTTATGGAAATAGCTCTCTCTCTCTCTCAGTCATCAGTCTCAGTCTCCGTCTCCATCTCCATTTCAATCTCTCTCTCTCTCTCTCCATTCATGACCATCATCAACATCATCTTTGTATTCCCATCCCACCTACATCTCTCTCTCTCTCCGCGAGAGCGTTTGTCTTCTTGGGTCGTCCGCAGTGTATTCTCTGTGCCGTTATAAATTTGCATAGATACTCTCTCGGTATGTCCTCCTCCTTTTCTTTACTGTGTATTAAATTTTCACTGCCCATTGTAACGCCAAGAGGCATACATGGAAATTAGACACAGGAAACAAGTGTTTATTATTACCTAATGTGAGAAAAGGAGACTATATGGTTCATGGAACTTTCATTCATGTTATGTAATTTTCTCCAAGTTGCACTCTGGAAAATGAACTTAACGATTACATAAGTTGGTGCATTAACTCCAGTATTTATTGTTTTTTGTCCTCTGATTAGGACAATTCGGGGTGATTTTAAGTTTCTTTTTTTGGTCTTTGAATGTTGCCTCTTGTAATGCTATGTTGTGTTTTCAATGCTTATGTTTTATCCATCCCTTGAATATATCTCAGCACTACTAACCTGTTGCTATAGAAGTAAACTTGCTTAGGAGTAGAAATAATTAGTGGCAAATTTTTATATATTTTAGTGCAAATTAGTTAATTTACTTAAAATAATTTGGTTCTCAGCCAGGAGTTATATAGCTTTTGTCTCGGAGCTGAGGACTGTGATTTACCTGCCAAGAGAAGTAGTTATATAAAGGTAAAATTTGTCCATCTAACACTTCATTAACTGCAAGTGGTTGACGGACCAACTAAATTTCCTCATCTTCGGGGGGGGGGGGG